>CBVK0103857436.1:0-17012 GCA_900067695.1 Picea abies
CTTGTTGTACCAACCCAATACCTGAACACAATATTTGTAACCATACTAATTCCTTGCTTGCATGAGTGGTTTCCATTTATTTAGCTTTTGTAGTTGAGAGTGCCACTACAACATGTATTTTTCTCATCCATCTAATTTCTCCTCCAAACATATTAAACACATACACGCATGTAGATATTCTATGATCCAGGTCTCCATCCTAATCTAAATAAAAAAACCCATATATGTCCAATACTTTTTCCAATCCAGGTCTTCCTTGGTAGAACAATCCATAAATAGTAGTGCTACGCAAATACCTAAAAACCCTTTTTACTTTTATCCAATGCTCCTTACCTAGTTTTGACATATACCTGCTCAAAACTCCCACTACATGTGCAATGTACGATCTAGTACAAACCATTGCATACATCAAACTGCCAACTGCACTAGCATGTGGAACAAGTGACACATTCTCTTCCTCTTCCTGTGTCTTGGGACACTGATCCGTAGATAACTTTACACTTACAAGAATAGGAACCATGATTGATTTACATTCCTGCATATTAAACCTCTGCAATATTGTCTCGACATATTTCCTTTGATTTAACAAGGGTTTCGTGTTTTTCTGATCTCTTTTAATTTCTATGCCCAAAATAAAATTTGCAGCACCAATATCCTTCATGTCAAATTTAGAGGACAAATAGGTTTTCACATCCTGGATAATCTCCTTGTCATTTCCTATCAACATCATATCATCCACATACAATACCAAATAAATAAGATGATGACCAACTAATTTGAAATACACATGAAAATCCTATTTGCTCCTTGTGAAGCCAAATCCCAACATATAGGTATCTAATTTTTGAAACCACATCCTTGGTGATTACTTGAACCCATAAAGATAATTTTTCATCTTGCATACCAACTCTTTCTTTCCCTTCATTGCAAAGACTTCTGGTTGCTTCATGTAGATTTCTTCTTCTGGATCCCCATGTAGGAATGATGTCTTCACATCCATATATTCTACTTAAAAATCAAATGGAGCAAAAAGAAATAAAATAAATCTAATAGAAGTTAACTTGGAAACAAGAAAAAAAAATTCACCGAAGTCAATTCCCTCTACCTGGGAATAACCTTTTGCCACTAATCGATCTTTGTATTTCTCCACTTTACCTTTTGCATTCAAATTCTTCTTAAATACCCATTTTCTTCCAATGGTATTTCTTCCAGTCAACAACTCCAATAGATCCCAAGCCTCATTCTTGTCCAAGGATGCCATTTATTCAACAATGGCCCTTTTCCAGAGTTTTCCATCCTATGAATCCACTTCCTCCCTAATAGTTCTAGGATCATCATCGGTAAAAAAAAAATCAAAATTTGAATGTAAATCAGGTGGAGTATACCTTTCCGATTGCCTTATTTCTTGAACCTATCTCCTCAATACTGGAGTATGAGGATCTTCTTCTCCCGATTCTTGTTCTTCTATAGAGTATGATTCATTATCCTTCAACTCAAACTCTATTTCCTCTAGTTCTTCCTTCCTTGGTAAGAATTCTTGTTTGCCAAAATCTTTGATTTCTCTAAATACCACATCTCGGCTATACACTATTGTTGATCCATTTTTTTGACAAGTCTAGTATTATTATGTAGTTACTATTATGATTTATTTTACACTTTTCTTAGCTTACTTTTCTCTTTTATTTTACATAAAAAAAAAATCGAAGCACTTAGTCATTTTCCAAAAATACAGATGCAGAGTTGCATAACAATTCTTAAACTCTTTTCTAATTACCCAGGTCCACAACCTCGCACTCACAAAAAAAGTTACTTTATTTCTTCTTCCATTTTCTTTTGGTACTTAGTCAATTTCAAGCGATGCAGATGCATAGCTACTTACCATCCCTTAACTCTTTCTTAGGTCTCCACCTCCGCAAGTCTGCAGGTCCGCATTCACTTTCCACTTTTCACTTATTTTCATACTTAGCCATATTTATCATTACAGAGTGGATTTCCTTACTCCCCATCACTTTTCCATTGCTAGTAGGTCCACACATCCACAAGTCTACATTTCTCCCAACACTTAACCATATTAGAAATTTCGATGCGAGAGTTTTAACCCTTTCTGGAAGATTGTTTCACAATAATTTATGTCTGTAACTACACAAATCTGCAACTCCATGTTATACTCTTAGAATTCACCATACATCATATTAAACCTCCATACTTAACACTTTCCATCCATCATATCATCACATCACCATTTCCCATCAAATTAATTACCCCTTCCACATTATCCGCCACTCGTAAAAGAATAATGTCATTATTAATTCATAATGCATCTATTAAGGGTCATAATAAATCCAAGTCCCATGAAAAATGATGACATTTAAAGCATGATATACAAAATATCTACTATCCTTTATCATCGAGTGGAGGAAGATCTATAGAAGTGGTGACCTTGTGTCTCAATGCCTTCTTGAAGTAGGATACATGGAAGGTGTTATGGATCCTTCTTCCCTCTAGTAACTCCAACTCGCATGTTACTTCCCCAACTCTCCTGACCACTCTGTAAGGCCCATAAAAGTGGGTCTTAAGCTTATCTACACCACTCCTCTTCAGCGATGAATATATGTATGAATGAAATCAAAGAAATACTAGATCCCTAACCTCCAAGCTATGTTCTACCATGTTTCTATCTGCATACATATTTTTCTGATTTTGAGTAGTCTACAGATTCTCCTTCAGGACTCTTAAGATGTCATGACTTTCCTGTAACTAGTCCCTGGTCTTAGGAGGTTGTCTCTCTCCAAATTCCAAATCCAAAAAAGATGGAGCATCATAGTCATATAATTCCTTGAATGGGCTCATCCTAATGGACATGTGATGAGAAAAATAGGCCTCAAAGATCAATTCAAATCTCTTAAAATGTGATTGTTGTGTAAAAACCGAGAGAGGATTTTGTGAAGGGGCATGTTCCCAAAAAAAACCTCTTTTTGTTTCAACAAATTCCTCTCCATCTGTTCTGCAACCTCTCTTGAAGTTTGATTATGTAACATCTGCTTGGAAATTATGCTCTTTTCCTTGTTTCACTTTGATGGTTGACATTGTGCCCTAGTAAGTGGGTCACCCTTGGGGATAAGTTTGCTAATAGGGGGTCCTCTTGATGAGTCATCATGCCACTCCAAACCATACTTGTCATTTTCCACACTTCATCCCCTCATTTCCTTAACTTTTGGGATTTTCGGGTATACTGACCCAATAAGGGATTGTCCCTCATTTCATGGAAAGAAGGGGATGAAGGCCCATAGGATTGTAGCTGGAAAAAGATAAAATCCAATCATGGACCTTATATATTCTCACCCAAGGATCCCTAGGACAATGAAATGTCTCTCATAAGAAACTGATGGGATCTGTAAAACATAACTAATACAAAATGCCAACCAAGGTGGAGCATGTGTGGGCATTGTTTTTCATGCTTAGGTAGAAGCCCCACACATGGCTTCAACTTGGGAAAGCATGATGTGAATAGGGTAGAGTCAAGGTGGGCACTGTTTTTCATGCTTAGGTAGAATCACCACACATGGCTTCACCTAGGGGAAGCATGATGTGATAGAGTAGAGTCAAGGTGGGCATTGTTTTTCATGCTTACGTAGAAGCTCCACCTTAGATTCAACTTGGAAACATCTTAAAAGAAAAAAAGGAAATAAATGGGATTGGAAAAAGGTTTCATTGAAAATGAAGGTGCAACACACCCTCTACAAAGACACCCATAAATGAGATACTACAATCCCTTTTATGTCATGAACCCCATGCCCAAGAGTCTTTCCCCCATCCATGTCACTTTGTCCACATGTCTTAGAGAGGGGCCCACTTGGGAAACACTCCTAAAATTGAGGTATGATTCACCCAATAGGCTACTTTTTAAACCTCCCCATACATAAAATTGGCAAATTGCATAGGGTCTTTGAGAACTTTTTTATTTTGATGAGGTGGTTTGGATGTACATGCTTAGATGGCTCTTTCATTGACTTGATTTACTTATCATGATGCATTTGACATGAGATCCTTGTAGGTCACATTCATTGTCTATGCAAGACCTAGTTGGTGGACAAATTTAGAAGAACAAGCCTAGCTTGGGCTTTCTTGGGGTTTGAAGCCCACAAGTTGGATACCATGGCCCATACACTAGACGACGATGCCAACATTTGGAGGTCTGAGGAGACAAATTGGAGGACCTAACCCAACCCATTTCTATCCCAATGATTTACTCTTGAGGCTAAATCTTCACTTTTGAGGAGCTTGACGTCACCCTAGGGCTAGGGTTGTGGTGGTGGTGTTGTTGTTGCTCGACACTTGGCATGTTTTGATGGGAGAAGGCTTGGCTTGGAAGAGGGAGAAGGCTTGGCCCTCAACCAATCTTTGATGATTTAAGTGGTTAAATTTGTAGTAGTTAGTTGTTTTCCTTGCTGATATATATTCTTGTTTACTACTGCAATTAGGGGAAACAAGCTTAACTTGCTTATCCACTTAACTTTGAGCTTGTATACATATTCCTTCTTGTGTCTTGGGTAGGTACAAACATCTTCTGAAGGTCATCAAGCACTTTGGAAACCATAAACCATCTTTGAGACTCAATATCAATCCTTTTCTTACTTAGTAACTTGACCTGTAGGGGTTTCACTTCCATACTCTCACTTTCCACTTCATTTCCCCCTAGGTTCACCCAAGAATCCCCCTTGTGTTGGATTCTTCCCTCACATAAATGAGGAAGGCTTTATCTAAGGTGATAGTGGGTAATCTCTCCCACCGTTATCACCATATAATGGATTGGGTTGGAATTTTCCCAACCTACAATTTGCATGATAACATTTTGGCACTGTTGCCAGGGAGGATTTTGAATCCTCTTTCATGCCCTAACAACACTTTGTAAAGATACCATCCCAAAGCCTTTACCCCTAGATTTCCCGATGAATCCACTTGAAGGACATTCCCCTTCCAATCTTGATGAACTCTTCTTGAAGATCATCTAGTGACTCCACCTTCCCAGAATCCGTCTTCCATTAATAATTTTTCCCCAGGGAGATTCAAACCTTCTAAGGTTTATTGAAGAAGGCATCCTCTCAAGTCACCCATTGTCAAGACCTTTTTCCAAGATACCCTTCCCCTTGATCCAATGTCTCACCCTCGAGAAAAAGATCTGTATAAACCCTTAAACATGGCCACCATTCCCGGATATCCCAATACCATGCCGAAAGAGTCTCACAAATGGTTGCCAAAGTTTCCAAGAAATAGTGTGATCACTGCTGACAATCATCTCTATTCCATGGGACGAGACATGGAAAATGTAGAAGTGGAACATGAGGATGTAGCAATGAAGCTACTAGCCTCATCATTGACTGAAGATGCTCAAAGATGGTTCAAAGGACTTCTTAATAATCACATAGCATATTATGAAGAATTTGCCAAGTTATTCAAGAATAGATGGATAATGAAGAAAGACAACATAATGATTGTAGCTCAGTTCAATTAGATAAAAACGAAGGAGAATGCAACTGTAAGTGAATTTGACAATAGGTTTGGCATATTGTATAGTCAAATCCTGACAAACCTACGTCTTAGAGATGTGGTTGTTTGTCTCCTTTACATGAATGCTTTTGATGGGAAATTTTGTTTCATCCTGAAGGACAAGAAGTCCACCACCTTGGCACAAGCTAAAGAGTACAGTGTAGAAATTTCATAGAACCTTCTTGAATCGAAGGTTGATCATTTTTAGTATCCTCGTTCGAAGGCAGAGACAAAGACTAAATCTTCCAGTAGAAGTACTCCAAATCCAATTTCTCTCTTGACTAGATGAGTACTTAGTTTTTCCAAGCTCACAATCAGATCATGGGCCGATTAACCACTGTGGAAAGAAATCAATTTGCCTCCAGACCTGAGTTTGCTAGACAACATAGAGATTCTACAGGGCGGAAGCTAAGGCCTCAACAAGAGGCAAAGGATCTGGACATGCTGAAACTGGTTGAAATGGTCAACATGGAAGAGACACCATGGTGTTCTCCATGCCAAGAACCTCATTGGGAGGATGAATTTCCCTGATGATATGAAGACTATCCCGATAGTATGAACTTGATGGACATGATATGTAACTTCGAAGAGGAATATGTTACACATGAACAAATTGATTAAGCTAGAAGAAAAGGAGCAGGAGAGGGATGACTTTAGGTGTTAAATCAATTGACAGATGATCAGAGAAAGGATTTGAGTAAGAGGAAATTTTTGGCATATACTAGAAGAAATAAGACTTCAACTCCTCCATCAAAACCTTCCACTTTAATTTATCCAGAAGCAATGGTTTCCCCTCCATCTATAGAGAAGGTGGGTCCACTACTTCCACGTCTAGTACA
Source organism: Picea abies (assembly GCA_900067695.1). Lineage (NCBI taxonomy): Eukaryota > Viridiplantae > Streptophyta > Pinopsida > Pinales > Pinaceae > Picea > Picea abies. The sequence goes on from CBVK0103857436.1 coordinate 6,387, forward strand.
TGATTTGCTTCTGAAGCCAACTCCAACAAAAAAAGAGATTCAATTGAACATAGACATTGCAACCATGTTTGAAAAGTTGAATATGACAATCCCTATGACAGATATGTGCATGATCCCTTCCATGAGGAGGGAATTCTTGAATTTTCTAAACGTACTAGCTGAGAAGGAGGACCCTCTGATCATCTTGAACACTATGCATCTTGATTAGTCGAAGGATAGTAACCCTTCGTTTTATCTTTCTTTGGGAATGAATGGCCTTCTCTTGAATAATTGTATGTTGGACTTCAGAGCCTCGTAAAATGTAGTGTCCTTGAAAGTGATGAAAAAACTTGGTTTGAAGATGACTCGATCTTATGGAAATGTTTGTGTTATTGATTCCAAGAAGTTCAAGTTTTATGGGCTCTGTGAAGATGTTGAAGTTTACCTAATTGAATTCCCTCATGTCAACCTCATCATGAACATTGTCATGATCGATGTCCCAAATTCTTGGGGTATGCTTCTATCAAGAAGCTAATCCATTTCTCTTGGGGTTTTCATAGTATGGATATCACCCATGAAAATATTCTCATGGGAGATGGAACTTTTGAGATTTTATATAGTTGAGAGTGGGATGAAAAGCATGTGATGGACCCTAAAAATCCTGATTATATGAGTGAGTGTGACTTTGATGTACCTCGTTAGATTATTGAGTATGATCTATGGAACTTTCCTTTTGCGTAGGAAGATTGCATAGATACACTACTCCCAAGGAAAAATGAGTACAAGGAGAATCTTGCGAAGTTCTAGGGGAAAGAGCCAGGGTCCATCCAGATTTTGAAGAAAGAATATAAAGAGAAAAAATAATGTGAGAAATCCATTGAAGATGTAGTTAATATAGAGCCTCCTTCTTATCCTTACAAGTGAATATACCTTACATAAAATACAGTGAAGGAAGTCTTTCATTCATGTGGGACAAGAGAAAGGGAAAGCCTAAATACGACCAAAAGGATGACAATGCTTATCTTGGTCCTTACATCATCAAGACGAAGTCCCAGAAAGAGAAGTACTACTTGACAACTTTGGATGGGAGAAAGATGCCATTACTGGTGGATGGGTCTCTTCTCCGACCCTACACCTGGGAGAAAGATGCCATTACTGGTGGATGGGTCTCTTCTCCGACCCTACACCCAACACACTTGACTTCTTCAGGATCCAGGTCCCAGTTAAGTAGGTAGGGCATCTTGCTTTCCTTGAATTTGCTTCTTGATTGCTCATGGTATTTTAGTTGCATTTCATTCTTCATTTTTATCTACTTGCATATTGCTTTCATCATGTTACATGATTAGTTTAGAAATTTTAGAAATTTTTTATTTTATTTTCTAGATTAGTTGTTATCTTTGGTTTTTTTCGATATATATGGACGAAGGGTGATAGACCCAACCTGGAGTTTACAGTTTTATGTTTCAGCGTAGGAACATGTCCACTAGGAGATGCTACGATTCTCATGAACTCTACGGAGAGTACAGGTCCCCAAGTAGGAGCTAGATGTTATCCCCAATTCCTAGGGATAACTAAGTTTGTCAACCCTCCCATACCTAAACTTGGAAAATTGCATAGGGTCTTTGCGAACTTGTTTATTTTGATGAGGTGGTTTGGATGTAAATGTTTATATGACTATTTTATTGATATGATTTACTTATCATGATGCATTTGACTCGATATCCTTGGAGGGGGCATTCATTGCCTTTGCAGGACCTAGTTGGTGGACAAATTTGGAAGAACAAGCCTAGCTTGGGCTTCCTTGGGTATTGAAGCCCAGAAGTTGGATACCACATACTTTGGAGGCCTGAGAAGACACCTCAGAGGACCTAACCCAACCCTTTTCTAGCCCAACGATTTTCTCTTGAGGCTAAAACGTCACTTTTGAGGAGCTTGACGTCACTCTAGGGCTAGGGGTGTTGTGGTGGTGTTGTTGCTACTCAAAACATGGCACATTTTGATGGGAGAAGGCTTGGATTGGAGGAGGGATACCTATCACATGAGAGGGAGTCCCTAGAAGGCCCAACGACTTCCACTTTCCACTCCAACGACTTGCAAAAAGTGTCAAAAAGTCACCCTAGAAGAGGGATGACGTCACATACTTGCAAAAAGTGTCAAAAAGTCACCCTAGAAGAGGGATGACGTCACATTAGGGTTTCTATTGTGCATTTTTTAATTTTAAATTTGAATTTATATTGTAAAGGGACAAAGTAAGGGTTTTTGACCCCTTACTTTTTGGTTTACCCTAAAATTAAGTGGAACAATTCTTTTAAGAGGATTAATATAAATATATATCAAACTCTTGTCATTTTAACATAACATTTTTGGAGAAGAGACTCCTTGGCTGAAATTTGTGCCCTACTTGGCAATTTTTACATATCTCTTTTGTCACTTTCTCTTGTAATGATTTTTCTTTTGATATTGGATGGATGGATGATGCACAATCTCTAGTGGAGGTCTATTTCTTTCTCTATGGTGGATTTCCTTGGTTAAAATGAGGTTTATCTTGTTAATGCTTGGAGTAGGTAAGGAATCTTTGTTGCTATTGCTTCTTTTCTTGGTTTCAAGGGTAATTTGCTTAAGATTTTGGGGAGTATAAGTGCATACAACCCCACTAAGTCCATTATATTCTTCTTAAAAAACTTTGTTTCCTAAGGAATTACTAGGAGGAGTAAAAGGGTTTGCACCCTCCTTGGGTTTTTCCTAGCTGGATTATATTTCCTTGGGGAGTAAAAAGGCTTACACCCCCAAGGAAGTATCTCAAATAGCTCTTTAATTTTTGATACTGCACAAACCAATAGTTAAAGGCACTAATATTCTTTCATTGGAGAAACAAAATCATTGCATTGGGATATGTGAAAACATGAGATATTATAATTGTCTAAGTTGGGAACTTTTGCTTGTGCTTAATGCTTTCTTGGCCCACTAGGGTGTCTCAGGTATCCAAGTATTTCTCTTTGTTGTAGTAAATTTAAGCTACAGCCATTAGGGCTGCAAAAAAATTCTCTTTACTTCAATCATAACTCACTTTTCAACCGTCAAAATTTGCTAAAAATCTGCCCTTATAATCTACTAGTCTCAACACACTTTTTGGGTGGTTCACTTGCTTGTTTTGTGGGTTGAAATTTTCTGCTGTAGAAAAAAATTTCTACAGACATTTGGCTGTTACAGATATACTCTGAAAAATTCTTATAACAACCCTATAATACCACTAAAGTTTGTGCTAAAGTGTTGGGAATTTATCTACATGTTTTGTGCTTCATTTCTCAACCAATCTTTGATGATTTAAATGGTTAAATTTGTAGTAGTTAGTTGTTTTCCTTGCTGATATATATTCTTGTTTACTACTGCAAAGTAGTTAGTTGTTTTCCTTGCTGATATATATTCTTGTTTACTACTGCAATTAGGGACATCAACATTAACTCGCTTGTCCACTTAACTTTGATCTTGTATATGTGTTCCTTCTTGTGTCTCGGGAAGGTACAAACATCTTCCGCAAGAACTGAAGCCCTTTGGAAATCATAAACCGTCTTCAAGACTCATTATCAAGCCTTTTCTTACTTAGTGTCTTGACCTATAGGGGTTTAAATTCCATACTCTCACTTTCCAATTCATTTCCCCCTAGAGTCATCCAAGACTCCCCCTTGTGTTGGATTCTTCCCTCATAAGTGAGAGAGGGTTTATCTGAGGTGACATTGGGAAATATCCCCCACTGTTATCATCATCTAGTGGATTGGGTCAGGATTTTTCCAAACTACATTTTGTATGATAACACATACTTAACACTTGGTGTCCATCATACCATCACATCACCATTTCCCATCAAATTAATTACCCATTCCACATCATTCGCTACTCGTAAAAGCATAATGTCGTTATTAATTCACAATGCATCGATTAAGGGTTGCAATAAATCCAAGTCCCATGACAACTGATGACATTTAAATCATGCTCTATGATTGATTGAGTTACCAAGGTAGTACGTAGTGGAATTTAAATAAAATAAAAATGCCAACATGTAAGTATCGACAATAGCGCCACCTTTTTAAAACCAAGAAATTATGTCAAGTAAGAAGAAGGAATTATTTTTTGGAGATACATTGAACACACTGGGTCCTAAAGATCAACAATTCCAGAGGTCCAGGGCATACAAGTACTACAAGTCTCTTCCTACAGCTGAGAAGAAGATGAACCTCATCTGGACCTCGGGAATAACATTGGCAGGATGTGTTATGGAAGTAACTGATATGAAAGTGATTGTTGGATGGTGTGTAGATAAATTGTTTCTTAATGAAGAATAATTCAAATGCAAGGTCATCAACCCATTTCTATAGCTCCTTCAACATTTTCTAAAATGTTACGACTCCCTGCACCAACTATGTGATTCAAGAGCGAGGAAGCTGATGGATTTTTGAAGCAACATAAGGGAGGGAACATGCTATTGAGCAACTATTTGGAAGATCCAACCTGTAACCCTAGTACTTCTTAAATTGAGGTAAATTTGCTAAAATACATGTACAAAAAAAATTCTTGGCTATTTGCCTGCATCTCGGTTTGGAATCTACTATGTTTGTAACAAGAAATGTTATATATGCTATGCATTATGCCTTGCATGAAAAAGCTATCATTGATTGGGGTTGTCTCATCTCAAATGAAATTTCTTTCCAATTGAATAACCTTAAAAAGACCCATAAATTCTATATGGATTCTTACCTCATTTTTGTCATTGCTTATGGCCATGTTTTTGAAGATTTACCTCAGGCAAAACATGTGGATTTTAAGTTAGAACCAGTTTATGTGTGGTATTCAATTTTGTATAGACATAAATCCCAATACAGTTTCAACCCAGTCCACAACAATTTCATCTCAGAGTTCAAAAGGTTAATATTCGAACAGAGCACATCGAGGCTATCCTTAGAGGTAACTTCCTTCCTCACTGGAAAATGGATTTATGAGTTGTCCAAAGAATTCACTATAATCAAAATATTTGGTAGTAAGGAGACACCTTTCCTTTTACCATTTTATACATCAGATAAACTCTTTGTTGGATAAGTATGCAAGCAATACAAAACCTGGGCCCGTTTCTTCCATGACAAAAGGAAAAGACAATTTATACCCTTGCCATGGAAAATTGGGGATTGCATTGTTAAACATATAACTCAGATGAATGAGTTGGCGGGACATTATGAACATATGGGTTTGAAGGAAGCCAAACTTGTTGAAGGTTTTGACCCAGATAACAAATTCACTACACATATGTAGTTAGTGGGGTATTCTTCACACTTCATCATATGTTTGTAACAATAAATGTTATATATGCTATCCATTATGACCTCCATGAAAAATCTATCATTGATTAAGGTTATCTCATCTTAAGTGAAATTTCTTTCCAACTAAACAACCTTAAAAATACCCATAAATTCTATATGGATACTTACCTCATTTTTTCCATTGCTTATGACCATGTTTTTGAATATTTTCCTCAGGAAAACATGTGGCTTTTAAGTAAGAAATATTTTGTGTGGTATTCAATTTTGTATAGACATAAGGACCAATATAGTTTCTACCCAATTCACAACAATTTCATCTCAAAATTCAAAAGGTTAATATTCTGACATAGCACATGAAGTCTCTACTTAGAGGTAACTTCCCTCCTCACTAGAAAAGGGATTTATAAGTTGTCTAAAGAATTCACTGTAACTAGAATATTAGGCAGTAAGGAAAAACCTTTGCTTTTACCATTTTATACATCAGATAAACTCTTTATTGGAGAAGTATGGAGGAAATACAAAACTTTGGCTCGTTTATTCCATGACAAAAGAAAAAGACAGTTTATACCCTTGCCATGGAAGATTTGGTATTGCATTGTTAAACATATAACTCACCTAAATGAGTTGGTGGGACATCATGAACAAATGGGTTTGATGGAAGCCAAACATGTTGAAGGTTTTATCCCAGATAACAAATTCACTACACATATGCAATTAGTGGGGAAGGTTTTATCCCAGATAACAAATTCACTACACATATGCAATTAGTGGGGTATTCTTCACACTTCATCAAATTTGAATAGTTTCAGGAAGGTGGTGGAGATAATTTGTATCTTTGGGAACTAGCGGCCTACCAAAATTCAAAAAATTCAGGAGAAGTAAATATTAGAAATGAGGTGTACACAAAAAACATGGAAAAAAAAAAAACCCTAACTTGCCGACAATGTCTCAAGAAGCACTCCATCCAGAATGAAGAGTAGAACTAGTGGAATTGATACCAAAAAAACACCATTTGGAGGCTCATATGATGGTGGAGATAAAAATACACCAAGGAAAAGAATTGAGAAAACACATATTTCATACAAGTCTCCTATAAAAACAAAAATAAATCTATCATCAGTTGAAATAAACGCATTAGAAGTCTAGGAAATTCCCCGTTCTATGGACATGGATGATATCATTAAAGAACCTAACTCGTCTGCACAAAGGTTGTCAGAGACGAGAGAAATAGTTGATGCTATTATGACTCATGATCCTGAGATATTTGAAGAGGAATCCATCTCTTTGCACCATGCGGCTTACAATCGTGAAACCAAAAAATTATTTCTATAAAACGTTAATACCAAGAATAATAAGTCGTCTAAATGATGGAAATATTCGATTGACTTGGATGGAGTAACACCATCTAAAATTGCATACTTTCATGGAGCTATTGGATATGCATTAAGACAATCAATTGACAAAATGGAAAGAGAGTTTTTGGAACTAAATAAAAGGGTAAAATAATTAGAAGTTTCTTTCGTACCAACACCATTCTTTCCAAAAGATTTAAGTTCTATGAAACCTATACTTCAATTGGTGGAGATCCCCAAAAGAAGTACAAAATACAAAGGTTCGTCTAGTCTATTACAAGCCGTAAGAAAATATGTTGGTGACACCATACAAAAAAGGGTTGATATAATTAAGGAAATTTGGGAGATTTCCCAAAGTATTGCTAGCTTTTCCTCCATAATAGAGAATTTCAAAGAATATTTGTAGAATTGTTTGGAAAATGATGGAGGATTTTTCAAGGACATTGTCAACACATTTTTAGCCAAAGCCTCAAGTTTAAATGAAGCTCGAAGAAAGGAACAAAAACCTCTTTCACCTTACCATATGAAGTAAATTAATTCATGTTTTTTAAGGAGAATTCAAGACTTAAGAGAAATGATAAATGAAACTGAGGCCCTAAGGAATAGAAAGAGTGATCCATTTCTTAAACTTGTTAGTATTACCGAGGAATTAGATGGTCCTAATTTATTGATGGATACCATGATATTAACTAAAGAATCTTTAATGGGACAACTTAAAGCACTAAAAGTTGCTTGGGATAACGAATTTACGAAACAATAGAATTTTATGAGGATGAAGTTGAAAGATGGTTAGTTTGGTATATCAACATAAATGATGAGGTGGAAGACACATTACATCAATCAGAGAAAGATCCAAGGGAATTCAAAATCCAACTATTTGAGATTAAAACTAAACATGAAATTATCGTGGCACCTTTAAGAGAATGCATTAAGGAATGGTTGAGCAAGGCATTAATCAAAGTTGTTGAACCAAAAAATCAAGAAATAGTTAGAGAAATTATTCCACCTCAACCAAAACATGTACCTATGAAGGATCCAACTGCAAGCAAGTGAATGATGATATTTTCTCCATTACAATGAATTGAACATAAACTCTATCCTTTCAGTTTTTCCTTAGTTCATTTTCTACTACAATCATTTTCCATCTTGTGCTCTTTATCTTCTTAGTATTCTATGGGATTTAGGATGAGTCTTGGTTGTCCTTCTTTCATCTTCTAGTTGTTTTCATTTTATGGTCTACGGGAGCCAATCCCAATCCTCTTTGAAGGGCAAATGTATTTTTACTTTCTTTAAAGACATTTACTTTGTATTTAAAGACTCATTATTATTTTTGAGACTCCAAAGAGAGCTACTCATGATATTACATTATTGTATTCTCAAATACTTTGATCAGAAGCTTGAGTGACCAAATGTTTTATCTATCATAATATTTATGGTTCTTTATTGAATGATAATTTAAAGCTCTCTTTTATTTGTGGTCCATTCCTTGTTCTCTTTATTTGTGGTATCTTAAATGTTATGATGAATGATGTGATGGATATATCAGTCCTTTATATTTTGTATGCATATTATCTATTCACATTGTAAATATTGTACATATGATTTTCTTTTAAAATACACCTGGTCCCAAAATCTCAGCTGTAGTTTTCCTTGAATGGGAATGTAAATATTAAGTCCATTCCTTCTCAGACTTTTGTTTTGTTTCATTTTATTTTCTTGGAATCACAACAACAAGAGGACTACCACCTCTCTAAAAATGTGGGGGGATTCATATCCTCATGAAGTTGACATTAAGACCGTATAATTTTTTTTTATATCAACAACTACCTTCTTAGTTTCTGGGTTCCAAAGATTATAACCTTTCAGACCATCTTTATACCCAATAAAGATATCCTTTTCAACCTTTTTATCTAGCTGACTCTTTTTTTCCTTTGGAATGTGAACATATGCATCACAACCAAATACCTTGAAATGTGTGAGAGAGGGTTCTTACCAGTCCATACCTTGTGTGGAGTCTTTTCATCTAGTGCCAATGAGGGTGATCGATTGACCAAGTAACATGCAGTACCCACTGCATCTTCCCATAATTCTTTTCCTAACCCGACACCACTAAGCATGAGCCTTGCTTTTTCCATCAATGTCCTATTCATCCTTTCTAAAACTCCATTATGTTGAGGTTTATATGAAGTATTATTCCGCATTGCTATACCACACTTCTTACATAATTCTTCGAATTCATTTTCGCAAAATTATTCACTATTATATGTCCTCGAAACCTTAATGCTTTTCTTTGTTTGATTCTCCACAAGAGCCTTAAACTCTTTAAACCTATAAAATACTTCATATTTCATCATGAAGAAATATATCCATGTATTCCTCGAGAATTCATCTATAAATGAGACATAGTACACATTTTTTTCCAGTGGTGGAACTGACAGAGGTCCAAACACATCACTGTGCACCAATTGTTAAATTCCCTCAGCCCTTATTGCACCAAAGGGGAATCTTACCCAATTTTGCTTCCCATATACAAAATATTCATAGAAATCAAAATATAGAGACCAATTAGACATACATTTATCGTGCAGTAGTCAAGGGTCCTTCTCTCCGATATGCCCCAATCTTTGATGCCATGATATATCCTTTTCTCTAGAGACTGTAGGAGTTTTTTCTTTGTCATATCCAATATAAAGAACAATGAAACTATTACACCCATCACTAATAGTGCTTCCTTGCATCTTATACATAGTTCCAAATTGAACTGCTTGAACAACATCATTGTTCCTCGAACCATCCTATAGGTTTCTTTCTCAAATGTTGTTTTTACCCTTGCATCGTCCATTTTTCTTACATAAATCAAATTTCTGGCCAATCCCGGGATGTGCAAAACACCATGAATTGTTCTAATCGTTCAATTCATAATATTCAACTTAAATTTTCCTCGCCCTATGATTTTGGTTGTCGATTCATTACCTAGGAAAACATCACCTCCATCATACCTTTCATACTCGCAAAACCACTCCCTATGAGGAGTCATATAAAAGGATGCACCTAAGTCAATCAACCATGCCTCATGATATGCATGTGTGATTAAAGAAGTCGACTACACATCCCCTCTTTATTCTATGTAGGTTTTTTATCCTTTATAAGGAGCATCTTCAGATCCCTTCCCTCTCTCAACACTTTTGGATCAAATTGTTTTTTTTTTTTGGGTCGAAGAAATCAACATATATATCTACAAATTCAACTTCCCTTGAGTTTTTAACAAGCATCATTAACCAATGTTGTCCTGCTGTGGAATCATCCACATACTTTCCAATACAACTGAATTCCTAAATATATATATCTAGAAACTCCAGAACCCTAGAATAACCTGTTGAGTTCGGTAATGGGGGTATACTCCAACATACCATATACAGTTTTTTCTCTATGTATAGGAGCCAACCTTTTAATGTCATTCTTAGGACATTTTGGATCTACATTTTTTCTTGTAGTTCCCTTGTTTTCCACATCTCCAACATACCTTTACACATTTTCCAAGAGATTTAGATCTTCCATTAGATTTAGATCTCTCACTTGAGGAATTAGATCTATTTGTTTCCTAGGAGTGTCCTATTGCAAATAATGCATCTTTTCTCTGTCCTTCCATGTTCTTCTGTCACATCTCCTCCGACAACAAGGATGAGACCACATCATCGAAACTTAAAGTAGTTGTATAACTACCTATGGCCACAACCAGACTATCCCACAAGTCTGGTAAAGAGGACAATAAACCGATACACTTATCTTCATCATAAATCTTAATACCAAAAAATAATAGTTGAATTACCACAATATTGAAGGCATTCAGATACCATGTCACCAAGTCTCCATCTTTCATCCTCAAGTTGTACAAATTCTTTCGCAAGAACAATTTATTTACCAGGGACTTTGACTGATACAAATCCCCTAACTTATCCCATAGTTCCTTGGTTGTAGCTTCCCCT
>CBVK0103857443.1:0-23348 GCA_900067695.1 Picea abies
TCCTTAGTCTCCATTATGGGATGGAGGATACATCATATGGATGTAAAGACAAATTTCCTCAATGGGATAATTGAGGAAGAAGTGTACATAGAGTAACCTCAAAGCTTTGATATCGGTAGGAAGGAGTCCCATGTTTCCAGGATAAAAAATACCTTGTATGGAATCAAGAAGACACCGAGAGCATGGTATTATAGGATCGATGGATACTTGTAGAGTATGGGATTCACCAAAAGTGAATAAAACCCGACTTATATTTCATATTTTTTGAGGTTGATCTGGTCATCTTGGCATTGTATGTAGATGACTTGTTCCTTATAGAATTACAAAAGCTAATAGCAGGTTGAAAAAAATATATGACAAACGATTTTGAGATGAAATAAATTGGCTTGATGTATTACTTCTTGGGGTTGGAGGTTTGGCAGAGACCAGGGGAGATTTTCCTTGGATAGGGTAAGTATGCAGTAGATATATTGAAGAGATTTTGAATGGAGGATTGTAGACCCATGGCCATGCCTATGATCACTAACTTGAATAAGGTCATTACTTTAGACTCAAATATGGTAGATCCCATGTTATATATGAAATTGATATGTTCCTTGATGTATATGGTCAACACTAGGCCAAATATATGTTTTGCAGTGAACACCTTGAGCCAGTTCATGGTGGATTTGAGGCAGGAGAATTGGGTAGAAGAAAAACATGTGCTTAGATACTTGAGAGGAACATTGGAGTATGGGCTAATATATCTCGGAGATGGTGGTGAAGTTGTAGGGGTATACAAACTCAAATTGGGAAAAAAATGTAGCATATTGGAAGATCACCTCAGGGTGTTGTTTTAGTTTGGGACCAATGATGATATCCTAGTTTAGGAGGAAGTAGAATTTTGGTGGCACTTATCTCAGCAGAGGTAGAGTATATGACAACTAGTATAATGAGTTGTGAGGCCATTTGTCTTTGCAAGTTACTTTCAGGTTTATTTGATCAGGAGTTGGATCCCACGATGATCTGCTGTGATAATTAGAATTGTATCAAACTCTCTAAGAATCCATTATTTCATGAAAGTTCCAAGAACATAGGGATCATGTATCACTTCATTTGAGATAGGATTCATAAAGGAGCAGTGAAGCTCTGGTATGTACCCACATATTAGTAAGTTGTAGATATTCTGACCAAGCCCTTAGAAAAAGGGAAGTTTGAATAATTCAGGGAAAAACTTGGATTGGTACATAATTCCTTCCTCACTAAGAGGGAGTGTTGATGTTTGTCGCTCAGAAATGAACTTTTGCACAAGTTTGGTTTCAAGAATGCGTTAAGTCGTCCAAGTAAAATATATTTTGTAATTCACTTTATTTATAAATTGAAAGTATTTTAATTAGATTTTGAGTCTAATAAAGTGCATTTTTAATGCATTAGTGATTTAGACTAATCTCAACTGTAGATATCAAAATGAGATTAGGTTTTTGGTAGATTAGGGTTCCAACTAAAGTACAAAGGCAAGCAAAGGTAGAGGGTAAAAACACACTTTGTACACCAAGACAACTCAAGAGATTAGAGAGAGATCATTTGAGCATATTCAAATCAAATAAGAGATTCCAATAGGCATATCTACAACATATATAGGTGAACAATAGACAGATCTAGAAAATATGAGGTCTAGCAGGCAGATCTAAGTGATCAACAGGTATATCTAGTGCATATCAAAGTGTTGAGAAGGAAGACCCAGTAGATCTGAGTGACTAGAAGGCAGATATAGCATATCTGAGTGACCAGTAAAAAAAACTAGTGTATATTTGAGTGTTCGATAGACAGATCTAACAATTCTAAGTGTTCAATAGGCATATTTAGTAGTTCTAAGTGACCAACAATAGATCTAATAGATCCGAGTGACCAATATATAGATCTAGTGCATATATGAATGTTCAACAGATAGATATAGTAGATCTAACTGTTCAACAAATAGGTCTAGCATATCTAAGTGACCAACAAACAAATCTAGTGCATATTTGAGTGTTCAGTAGGTTGAAAACCTCAGTTTTGAGGTGTCCTTATAATTTTTTATCATTAATGATAAATTGATTTGAAGGACATAAATTCTTGTGTACTTGAAAAGTCATTTTTCTTCTTCTATTTGTAATTTCTATCCATCTATGTGATTGATGCATTCTCATATTTTTATTTCTGTTACTGAGTAAATTTGAGATTTGATTTATTTAATAAATAAGCATAGGACAATAATCACCTAGGGTTTGGAAAATTTCACAAGGGAGTGGTGTGAGACGAGAAAAGGGGGAAGATGTGAGAAGGGGTATATTGTTTCCATGCCCCTTGGACACATATCTTCTGCTTAAAACCACATAGTGGCATTGACATCCATAATAATAGGCAAATGATACACTCAAGAGGCCATGTGTGGTTTTTCGAGGCATCCTTATTGGACCTAGATTTCTAGAATCTTCCTTTAGGGCCTAATGTTCACATTTCTTCCCTTGTCCATGTCTAAGGCCCCAAGACCCATACCTAGTGCTAAAAAATACTAGTGGTACCTATATACCTAGTTAGAGGTAAATTATGCCCTTGATAGGCCATTTGTGGTTGTTCAATGTATCATTTTTTGCTCTAGAAGCCTATAAGCTTTCATTAAGGCCTAACTCTTGGGATTGTTCCCTTGCCCCTAGATGCCTACAAGCTTTCTTTGAACTTATGAATACTTAGTCAAAGAAGCACATGCATTTTGTAGAATGCACACACACTCTAAAATGTGCAATGTTCTTTTCATTTCAAATTTGTTTTGGGTGAGAGTGAAAAATATAGCATATATGTTTACTGATTTGGTTGCGGGAGTGACAAACCTGGTGGTTTGGGTTGCAAATACATTAAAACCTCCATTTTCCTAAATACCTCTCAATAAATATGTTTTTGACGTCATTTTTGTATAGGTTACACACATTTGTTGTCGATGAAACTACAGACAGATATAGAGTCGACTATACAGATTCCAAATATACAATTATTTAAAAAATTATATATATTATTTACTATTTTTAATATATTTTTGTTTTTACATATATCAAAATCCTAAAATACATACCTCTTTTATTCCTGCTATGTTTTTTTATCACCTTAACCATTTTTAAAATAATTTATACATCGCACTAGTATATAATGAATTATACAATTTAAAAATAAAATAAAAATTGTTTGATAATGTTAATACCATCATACCCTACACTAACACAAGGCCTTGTAATTTCAAGAACATAATTATTTTCATAATTTAAAAAAATATAAAATTAACATTATAAATTTTGTAAAAATAGCCTTGCACTAGAACAATGTGTTCACTATATTTCTACAAATTTTTGTTAAGGAAATTTGTTTGCACCCAGTGGGAAAACCCAGGGTTCAACGTGAATATACTGACAAAACCCTTAGATATCGGCCCTTATGGCATCACCCACAAGCAGGTGAAGTCTCAACTAAGGTATCTATGGGAGCTATAGGAACCATGTTTTTATAGTGATGAAGGAATGGAAGGAAGTCCTTATAACCATTCTACTTAGCATTTGTTCATTATTCATTATATCACGTGTGCATAAACATAATAATAGGTAATATATTCAAAACAATAGAAAATATATCATATGCACAATAAACAAAACATCGACCACATCATAACACATAGACACCATAATTAATGTGGTTCACCAAAGATGGGCTACATCCACAACGGTTGGATCCTTATTATATTATTTAGAACATCTATTACAAAATACGTGCATTGCACTCATACATTATGTCTAATACATAAAAAAATTACCTTGCCATTATCCTATCTCTCCGTTGTTCTATACTTCTTACTCTCCGACTATTATTCTATCCCCAAAACCCTTACTTATTTATACAATTACAATGGGGCTTAGCCCATATCGATGGACCCAAAATGTTATACAATTACAATGGGGCTTAGCCCATATCGATGGACCCAAAATGCCTGGTGTATTTCAACGATCTTCCTTCATTTGTACGCGTTGATCCCTGAAAGTGTACCAACTATCTTTCCTTCTAATTTGTGAGCTTTGCACACTTCCCAAAATGGGTCCCCAAAATCTTGTCCCAACAAGCCCCCAACACTTAGTTGTGGCTCATCCCGAGCCACTTAGTCCTTCTACTGTGATCCCTTCCATGTCACAACGAAATTATGAAAATTTTCCCTCGCGGTTGCGACCTTCTCCTTTTCCTATGATTCTTTCACCAAAATATCTTCTGTTGTCTGCGTGGTTATGGGGACCTTCAGTTTCTTTATGTTGTCTTGCACTGTTTCCTTTACTATTCCTTGTGCATCCGCAAGTTCTTATATTACCTGGAATTCTTCCTCTTGCAACAGCTCAAGCTTCTTCTGCTCAAGAGTTTGTTGTTCACCTCTTATCTAGTTTATCTTGTTGTGAAACTTCCTATTCTAAACTATTTCAACCATTCATTATCTTGTTGTGAAACTTCCTATTCTAAACTATTTCAACCATTCATTCTGTTGTTGGGAGAGTGCTCATTGTTTCTTTTAACTTATGGGTTTTCTTCTACGTAGTCTATAACCTATGTTTTATAACTTGTAACTCTACATCCTCAATCAAGTGATACCACACTTGTGTACTTTCTTCATATAACTTTTCACATTACTCATCCAAAATTATGATTCTCTCCAAGGTGGTCATGACTATCTTCTCTCGTTGCTCCAATTATTTTGGTGGGGTACTCGACATTGTGCGAGATTCCAAATCTACTATCTTTGCACAGAATCCCTAAATGGATTCACTTATCTTTTTCACTTGAGCTTCCAAAGGAGTATCTACTTCCATTTATACCTCTTGAATGTTGTTGTATACCTCCTGCACTTCCTGTTGCAACCTTGATATTCTTTGCGCAACCTCATCTCGTTCTAGCATGAGTTTGCTATATTTTGTGTGTAGTTCTTCATTGTTTGCAATGACTTTGACCAACTCCATAGAAGTCAATTCAGTGTGCAATTAGATTTCTTGTGTGACACTTGTTTGCAAGCTATGTAGCACGTTCATCGATAACTATGACAACACTAAGTCAATATGACTTAATGCTTGTGTGCACTCCTGCATTTCTATCGTGGGGAACTCTATGGCCTCTATTGATATCTTCATGATCTGGAGCTCTATTGTTGCGGATGATAGTTGAGGTGTTGTAGTTCGTGACTTTGTTGTCTTTGTTGTGCTCTCTATATGTTCTAATTATGTCATTCGTATTGGCTCTATCCTGGTCGATTCCAAAATTTGGTGTAGTGTGGCTATCTTCCGATGCACATTCATGTGAATTTCCTCTTGTTTTTGCGTATCTCACTGAAATGATTCCTTAGTGACTTCTTTCACTCGATCTCCAATCTTCTCCAAGTCACCTTTAGTTAAGCCCTAGATATTTTCTTCCTTTGAGGCTTTCCTCTTCTTGTGTTTATGTGATGATCGGTCCTTAGGATGCTATTTTCTCCTCTCTCCAATGTGTGGTGTTGTCTGAGTGTCGCCTGCACCATTCCCTTGTTCTTCATGTTCATGTTCTTCTTCTTGATCCTTATCTTGGTGTTGTGTCTCCTTCTACATTGTTTTTGACACTGGGGTTTTCGAATTTGCTTCCCAATCATTTACAATCATACTGACATCTTGTTATGTCAATTTGTAGCTAGTCAACAACCATTTCTAATCTAAATCCATTTTTGCTTGGATGTACATGTGTTGTGGCCATGTTTTGAATCACACGATTTATTTATATGATTCAATTGTATGAGGTAGTATGCATGGTGTATCATCAATACTCTGTAATATTATCTCCTTATAAATGTAGAAAGTGACATTGTTGTCCATTTTCCTATTCTTGTGCGTGATATGCCACAAAGAAACATACCTCACTGCCAGGTATGGCGCCTGCGTACCTTCCAAGAACTGAGTTTCTTCTGGATCCCTTCAAGCAACCAATGCAATCAAAATTAGCAACCAAGCATAGTGAAACTTGATACCTTTATCCCGCGCTTCCCTACATTCAGTTAAAAATTGGTTCACCAAAAATGTCGCCCAGTGCATCTACACTCTTGATGCAAACTTTTCTGTTGTTTCTATTACTTCTGCTAGTACATGGTCTCTGCAAAATTTCCTAAGTAAATTTCAAGCCATCACTTGTGTCACAAATTTGACGACATCCTCATAAATAATCATGACATCCAATCCACCCATTGCTCTATGTGTGGCATATTTTTCCTTCATCCTTTCTCTTGAGTCTTATTCGTGAACAGAGGAAGTGGGTCTTCCTCTGCTGACAAAAATCCTATAATCTGTGCGATAAGATAGGTGTCAATTGACACTAGCCTATCCAACCAGAGGAAACTTCCATGGACACAAATCAACAATAACTTGATGTAGATTTTAATTTATGTGCTTCTGCCAAAGCGTGGGACCTCCAACATGTTCAATATTCTTGTTCATTGTAGCCCTGTTACCCACTCCTATGGTTCGAATGTGAGTACAAGTGAGTCTGGACTGAGTTTTGTATGGAGATATTTTTGTTGTGCTAAATCCAACAATTTCTTTAGATTTGCAAGATCATGGTTTGAAAACCACAAACTTCCTAGTGCACCCAACATATCTCCCTCAATGCTGACCCCAGGTGGAATCACTGGTGCAACGAGATCATGCTTCGGATCCTTGGGAAGTCTAATTGGCTTTGTTGCTAGCTTCTTGGGTGGCACATATGCCATTGGGAAGTTTACTGGATTTGATGCCTCTACTCTTGGGTTTTCTTCCTATATAGGTATTGATGCCTGTTTAGTGTGCAATTTTTTCGTCTATGATGTGGATGCCCATGCCTTTGGTGGCACCATATATTTCTGTAACTCAATCAACTCCCTATTCTCTTCGAATTTCCAAAAAACCATGAACCTTTCTCATTTCCCCTCATATGATGTTATAGGTTGTTGGAAGTTGTTTCATTCCTCTTCGCGCCAAAACTTACAGTCCATTCCGATTTTGTTCACATTCAATTCTTGTCCAGATTCTGCATTAATTTCAAATCATGGTCTAGATTTTCTAGTCTATCAAAATCTCATCATCGCTTTTCATTTATGATAATGCATTCATGCCATCTCGCCATCGTGTTTTCTCTTTAATTATTTTCCCATCATCTTCTCAAGTCTTTATATTGGCTCTTTTTGTGCACAATTCAATTCTTCTTTTTGCACTCCTTCCTATTTCTTACTTCATTTCTGTGACATTTTATCGTTCATCTCTTTTTCTACTAATTTGACTCTTTGAACAATTCAAGCCTCCTATCTCTTTCAAATTTTTATTGTGTATTGCCTCAAGCTCTTTCATGTTTTTTGAAAAAAAAAAAAAAATCTTTTTAGTATATAATACAGATACTATCTTTCATGTTTTTGAAAAAAAAAAAAAAATCTTTTTAGTATATAATACAGATACTATAGTACACATACTGCGCACTTAGTCTAGTGTGAGGAAGGACGACTGTCCCTATACAGTTTCAACCAACTTCCATTGAGCAGTCCTTCCATGATTTCCCCATTCAACTTATCCAACTAAACAACACTTTCCTCTATCACATATCTTATCACATACATACCCAATTAGTGCATTTTGAACTTTCTAGAGTGCTACAAAAATTTGTTGTCATAGACCCAAACTAGGTCTCCCATCTAGAACTTCTTTTGTTTAATATGTTTGTCATGCCATGCCTTTTTGCATTCTTTATGAACCTCTTGATGAAATCCTGTGACGAAGCAGTCTTCCTCTAATTCCACTATCTCTTAAAGTCTTTTCTCTACTTCTCTAGAATCCATGAGCTCTATCAGTGCGAGAATGCACAAACTCGACACAATGAACTCCATGGGCATAAATGCTTCCTGACCATATACTAATCAAAATGGTGTCTATCCTGTCAAATTCTTATAATTTTACTTAATAATCCCTAAGTATATATTCAACTAGGGTTGTTACAGAAGGACAAAAGTGAAGGAGAGGACCCTCCTAAGCCTCCTCCTTCACCTCCTTTATCTTCTTCTTCTTCAAGTAGAAGTTCAAATTCCACTACAAGAAAACATTCTCATAAACTGAAGCCTGATATGTCATTACTTAAGCTTGATGTAAAATTCAATTTACCCATGTATGATGGGGAAATTTTCCTGTTCATTTCTTTTTCTTCTAATTTGACTCTTTGAACAATTCCCATTTAAAAAATTCAAGCCTCTTGTCATTTCAAATGTTTATTGGGGCTTTCCTCAATATCTTTTTATATAATAGAAATACAATAATACAAATAGTATGGTAGACATACTTCATAGTCAAGATAGTGGACGTAACCATGACTATTCCTATACAGTCTTAACTGACTATTGTTGACCATAACTTCCATGATTTCCCCATTCAATTTATCCAAATGAGGAACAACTACCTCTATCACAGATCTTATGACATACAGACCCAACCAATCCATTTGGAAATTTTTAGGGTGCTGCAAAAATTTGTTGTCATAGATGAAAACCAGGTCTCCCATTTGGAAATTATTTCATTTAATATGTTTTTCATTCCATGAATTTTGACACGCTTTCTAGACTTGTTGGTGAAATCCTGTGATGAAGCAGTTTTCCTCTAGTTCCACTAGATTTGGCAGTCTTTTCTATAATTCACTAGAATCTGTGAGTTATGTCAGCACGACAATGTGTAGACTCAACACAATGAAATCCATGGGCATAACTACTTCCTGACCATATACTAATCAAAATGGTGTCTATCCTGTCAAATTCTTACATGTGGTCCAATATTCCCATAGTAATGTAGGAATCCTCATGTCCTAGTCATCTCGATTTACGTTACATATCTTCGTTAGTGCATGCTCTAGATCTTGTTAAATGCTTCCATTGTTTTGTTCACCCGAGGATGATAAGGTGTGCTCTTTTGTTGATAAATTTGAAATTATTTTGTCAAAGCAGTAATCATTTTATTCAAAAAATGGGTCCCCTAGTCACTCATAAGGATTCTAGGACATCCAAACCTCGTAACAACATTCTCAAACAGAAACCACACAATAGTCTTTGAGCTGCAATTTCTGACAGGTTCTACTTCAACCCATCGGTTCAAGTAATCTATCGCAATGATTATATATCTTACTCCTGACCTTTTTTATGGGGGGTTGATCAGTCCAATGAAATCAACTTCCCATTTATCAAAAGTATACAACGTAACTTGTGGTATTAAAGGCATCTTGTCTCTTCTAGATGGCTTCCCAAATTGCTGACAGACATGATAGGTCTAACATAAATCCTTAGAATCCTTATGAAGGGTGGGACACCAAAGTCCTATGCATAAAATCTTATGAGCCATCACTTTCCCTGCATAGTGGCCTCTCATAATTTATTCACGTGACTTTGATAATATCATAGGCCTCTCATGCTCCAATACACATCGTCGAAGAATACCATATGCGCTTAACTTATACAAATTACCCGCTATAAGTTGATAATTTGCTTCCTTTATTACTAATTGTTTCTTCTGCGTAGTTGTAAATTTGGGTGGGGCTACTCCTGTACTAAAGAACTAGATAATATCTATAAAGTAATCATCAATCATCTGTATTGTGATCATGTGTGCATCTAGTATACTATCATCCACATTTCCTACATCTTCCCCTATTAATATGCGTGACAAATGGTCAGGTCCTGTATTTAATTTTCCTGGTTCACAATCACTTTGAAGTCATACATATGAAATAATAACAACCATTTGCATATCCTCCCCCCAACACTGGCTTATTGACTAAGTATCTCAATGCATAAAGATATGTGTACATCTTAAAATGTGATCCCAAAAGATAATGTCTAAACTTATGTAGTGCATATACCATTTCCAGTCCTTCACACTCTATAGTAGTGTAATTTTGTTCAGTAGTCAAAAAATTCATGTTGGAAAACACAATGGGATGATCCAAATCTCCTTCAACTGGATGAGCTAGAATTGCACCTAACACTATAGATGATGCATATACTTGGACATGGAATTCCTTCTTCCAATCTGGAAATACTAAAATTGGCGCAGTAACCAGTTTTTGCTTCAATTCCAATCTGGAAATACTAAAATTGGCGCAGTAACCAGTTTTTGCTTCAAAGTATCAAAACTTTGTTGACATTCCTCGTTCCATTGAAACTTGACCTCCTTCTTCAACAATTTTTCTACTAGGGCTGTGATCTGTGAGTATTCCTTAATAAGTTTTATGTAGTAGCCCATATGACCCAATCTTTCTCAAAGTTGTACACTGAATTAGGTGGTGGAAGATCAACAATAAAAACAATCTTTGCAGGATCAACCAAAAGTCCTTTTTTACATACTAAATGACCCAACATGATACCAAAAGGTGCACATAAAATACACTTCTTCAAGTTCAACGAAATAAGGAATTATCTACATTTGTCCAACATCATGTGCATAGTTTCAATATGGTCCTTCAACAAACTGAACACTATCCAATCATCTAAATATACTTCTAGGAATTTATGAATGAATTCTTTAAAAGTCGCGACAACAACTCAGGAAAATAACATTTGTGCATTTTTCAATCCAAAAGGCGTGACACTATAACGATAACATCCACATTCTGTTGCAAATGTTGTCTTATGCCTATCCTCCTACGCAATCTTAATCTGGTGATACCTAGAGAATCCATTAGTGAATGAGTAAGCTTCTTGTTCTCCTATATTCTCCAAAAAATTCATTTGTAAATGGGGTAGGGAATAGGTCATGTAAGGAAGCATCATTCAATTTCTGCAGGTCCACAAAAATTATGATTCCACCCGTTTTATTGTCTTGGACCACCATCCGACTTATCCATTCTAACTCTGTGTCAGGTTCAATAATCCTAACTTCCAAAATCCTATCTATTGTTGCTTTCACTTTTTGCTTAACTGCATTCAATCGATACAATCTCTTCTTCACTGGATTTGCATCCATCTTCAAGGGGATCCTCATCTCCCCTATCTCCCTATAAATCCATTTCATTTATGAAAATGTAGTTGGAAAAAGGTCTTGATATTTGTGTAGTAAATCAACAATATTCTCCACAATTTCTTCATTCTAGTAGTCTCCAATGTTTGTGAATTTGGGATTATCCTTCGTGCCAATATTCACATTGCACATTTTCAATGACCTTTCATACACAACAGATTCAAGCTTGAGATCCTCTACTGTGCACTCTCCTTTGGTTTCTGGCACTTGAAAATTTCTCGAGTCTCCATCCTCTGGTCTTCTCCAACAACATTATAGCATTCCAAAACCTCTTGAACAGTCACAAAATATATGGGCGACCTTTCATACACAACAGATTCAAGCTTGAGATCCTCTACTGTGCACTCTCCTTTGGTTTCTGGCACTTGAAAATTTCTCGAGTCTCCATCCTCCAGTCTTCTCCAACAACATTATAGCATTCCAAAACCTCTTGAA
This sequence comes from Picea abies, assembly GCA_900067695.1. Lineage (NCBI taxonomy): Eukaryota > Viridiplantae > Streptophyta > Pinopsida > Pinales > Pinaceae > Picea > Picea abies. The sequence goes on from CBVK0103857443.1 coordinate 11,511, forward strand.
CAGTCACAAAATATATGGGCACACTACATAAGGGTACTAGTTCTATCAGGTCTTCTGATGTAAATATTTTGTTTTTGATAATCTGCATAGTTGTGTCGATCAAAGGGGCATAATCTTCAAAATTGAAAGCTACCTTGAAGTTGCAAGTCAAATCTTCCCACTTTGTTATTCCTCTACATACTTCCAGTTTTATATACCAGTTCTTCGGGATTGTATCCAGAGTGTGTAAAACCAAGTTCATCCATTCCTGCTTAGGTACTTAACTCCATGTCGCAATGCACTGTGTAAGATGATTTTTAGGAAAACTCATCCCAATGCACTTATGTGCAGTATATTCAGTTTTTTTTTCCAAACCTGACATGTAATATCCTTCTGCATTGATGCCAATTATCTATTCTATCATTATGTGCAACCCACCACGTTGCAGGAGTCGCTTTTAGCTTAACATCCAAATCTATCAATCTCTATTTTTTCGTTATATACAACTGAAATTATTTTACAAAAGAATCTGTATCTATTATTCCATCATATTTCAATGGATCACATACCTTAGCACCAATCCAATGCAATGTGTGAGCAATCTGGGCACATCTCCTTGTAGATACTTCATGCAACCTCTGTTGCCAATGTTGTAGGGATTTTTTTGAATCCGACATGCAAGAAATGATATTTCTCCAACTAAATACACCTTCGGTTGTAGTATTAACACAATCATCCATCCACATGGTCACATTGTAAAGTTTATTGAGTTATTTTCCCCTTACCGGTTCCACATATTGTCTTCCTTCTGTGGGATTTAATGGTGCTTGATGACTCTCAAGTATCCAACTTCAAAGATCATTCATCTATTTTTCAGATCAATAATGGTCTCGTTATAAAAATCCTAATTGAGTCCATGTAACGCTGGATAGGGTTTACTGTCATCCACTATCTCTATTACTTCAAAATTTGTTGCACATCTCCTTGTAGATACTTCATGCAACCTCTGTTGCCAATGTTCTAGGGCTTTTTTTGAATCTGACGTGCAAGAAATGATACTTCTCCAACTAAATACACCTTCGGTTGTAGTATTAACACAATCATCCATCCACATGGTCATATTGTAAAGTTTATCGAGTTATTTTCCCCTTACCGGTTCCACATATCGTCTTCCTTCTGTGGGATTTAATGGTGCTTGATGACTCTCAAGTATCCTACTTCAAAGATCATTCATCTATTTTTCAGATCAATAATGGTCTCGTTATAAAAATCCTAATCGAGTCCATGTAACCCTGGATAGGGTTTACTGTCATCCACTATCTCTATTACTTCAAAATTTGTTGTGTTGCACACTCCATCGATATTAACATTCACCCATGTCAGTCTTCTGATCAAAACAATCTTGTGTTGATTTTCTAGCCTCGATTGAATAGGTGACCAGATCAAATTTGGTTTTCCCATCGTCTCCCATGTCTACTTCAGAAGGATGTTCACATCATATCCCAAATCCAAGATGATATTATACATATCATAGTATCCTATATGTGCATTAAGTCGTAATTCCCTATTCATTATTTTCTTGCATTGTACCTGGTTAACTGTTCATTTTGCAACAAGTGCTTCTTTATCTTGCATGCATTGGTAGATCATTCTGCGTAGCATGTTTAATGTAGTTTCATCCTTTATTACTTCTAAAAAAACCTTTAAGAAAATTTTCATAATTCTTTCCTTCTCAATTGTCCTTTCTATAATCAAGTGGTCATAGGCTAGAGGCATGTCATACATAGGTTGTGAAGTTGATGCTCCCCATTCTATTTCTAGCAGCTCCATTGCTTGCTTGTATGTGTCTCTCTCTTTCTGAGTGTCAAATGTTGGAGGAGGTTCTACTACTTTCTTGACCCACTAGTTAGTCAGATTTCCTTGTTTTGTCACATTGGCTCATGTTCTTTCTCCTCCACATGTAACGGTTGCTACCCTTGGTCGATCATCACAGTCTTCTATTGCTATCATATGCACATTCTGGCTCCTTTTCTCCTACCACTTCGTGATCAACTGCAAAAAGTATTTCATTGAATGATCTAATTGTCTACAATATACACATGTTTTAGAGGGATTCAAACAATCTCGTGCTAAATTCCCAGGCTAGTTACAGTTATAGAAGATAATCAATCCTCTTCCCCGACCTCTGAATATTCCTCTTCCTCTTTGATTGTATCCCCTCAAAGTATTATACTATGGTACCCCTCCTTTTGATCATTCTTCCCCTTGAACTTTGTATGCATCTGAGGTGTGTTCTCTCATTAGATCGAGTATGCAATAGTTTTGTTCGCCATGTCCCACAGACTTACAGAAACTACAAAATAAGATTTTTTCATTTCTCTGATACTTCTTCATCAAAGGACGGGAGGTTGGGTGATGACCCATCATTTTTCATATTGTCCAGTGGCCAAGGGATTCATATCTATTGTAGCCAAATAATCTTTAAAGGTTGGACATTCATTCTTATGATGACCTTCCTTTCTACATGTAGCATATGAGATGTATTCATGCTTTCCCTTCCCTTTAGCAAGCTCATGCAACTGAATTGTCAATGTTTAACTATGACTGAACCTAAGCCATCCCTACACCATTCTCTCCTATAGGGGATGCTTCCAACTTCATGGTGATCTCTAGTTATTCTAACTATGATGTAATCTTCTACTGCATCAATGAGCATCGTATATGTGATAACAATCCTACAATGAACCATTCCCTTTGTTTCTCATCTGGAATCTAGAAGGTCAACCGATCCATCAATATCTTGAATTTTTTATCAAAATCCCATACTGATTCACTCTACATTGCTTGATCTCTTTTAGTTATGTAATACATTACGAATCAGACTTCGGTTTCTGGAAATATTTTAACAGGTCTTGCCTAATGTCTGTCAATTTTCTATCTTGTCTCGTAGGTGCAATGGAATGATACTTCATATACCAGAGTAACACATTGTCTATATATGTCATCACTAACTGCGTGATTTTCGTATCGTCATCCTGGACCTCCTTCACAGTCCATATTACTTAACAGACAAATAAGTGATGTTCTGGATCTTCTGTCCCCGCTCTGTGGAAGTCTGAAGACAAGAATTCTCAAAGTGAGATCTACCCCTTCCATTGTGTACTATGCAATATTCTTCCTTGGTGTCGCTATCTAAATCTAGGTTTTCGTACTACTTCCACTACTGTTACTTCCTTTTCTGCTATCCTTTCTTCCTTCACTAACTACAAGTGTTTGCGACAAATTTTCATATCTTACCTCATACCTCGGAGACACACACGAGGTCGTGAGTTCGACACATAGTTTTGCATGAGTGGAGCTACTAGGATGTAATGTATGTCCTTCTGTTGGACTGAGCTGGCGGTCCTTTTCCTTCTCTTTCATTTCCATGCACGATATTCCTTTGATATGAAGCACTACATTAGTGTCTCTTTCATCAAACACATTATGTTTCCCTTCTCTATCAGCCACAATCATCTTCTCACCGTACCAAAATATTTTTCCACTACGCAACACTCCAATATTTTATTTCATCGCACCTTCTTATTTTCCTGAAATTCTCAACCCTTTCGTTCCTTATTCATTATTTCCTACATCCCTCTACTCTCATACCATCCCCTAGTAATCCCCCAGTCCCCCTATGTGTGAAAAGGTGCTTAGCTACTAGGAAAATCAAATTCCAACTTCATAACCCCATTATCGTACAACAACATCTTGAACCAAGTAGACAGTGATTTCAAATATCTTCCACATGGGCCTTTAAAGAACTCCTTTTCAACAACAATGTATGACTAAGTACACTCTATATAAAAATTAATAATATAAACCCCCAATACACTATCCAACCAAAAACCAATTGCATGTGAGATTCGATTACTTACGTATTAACTTGCTAGATCAACTCAAGGGTCCTAATCCTCAAAACAATAATTTGGAATGTTTCATTCTTTTCAACTAACCTCTATAACCATTTAGCCAAAACTATCGGGAATTCAAAAAATAAAATCTCATGTAAGTATGTAAATACATACCTTTGCGACCACTACTCTGAGATGATATGCATGTTGTTATTATGATCTCTGGAAAACTCATTCTCCTTCATCTCTAACCATGATCGTCCAATCTTTTCCTTAGTCGGCCTCCACATTCCCTTCAGTCCCAGATCTCGGTTTTGACAATAGAACCATTTGTTGGCACACAGTAGGAAAACCCAGGGTTCAAGGTGAATTTACCAACAAAACCCTCAAATGTAGGTCCTTTCATCCTCACACGCAATCAATTGAAGTCTCACCATAGGTACCTATGGGAACTGCAGGAACTAGGTTTCTGGAATGATGAAGGGACGGAAGGCATCCCTTGTAACCATTCTACTTAGCATTTGTTCATTATTCCTTATAGCATGTGTGCATAAACATAATAGTAGGTAACATATTCATAGCAACAAAAAATATATCACATGCGCAATAAACAAAACATCAACCACAACATAACACATAGACACCATGATTAACGTGGTTCACCCAAGATTGGATACGTCCACAATGACCGATTTCTTATTATATTATTCAGAAAGTCTATTACAAAATATGTGCACTATGCTCATACTTTATGTCTCAGACATACAAAATGCCCTTTCCATTCTCCTATCTCTTCGTCTCTCTCTACTTCTTACTCTCCAACTACTACTCTATCCCTGAAACCCTTACATATTTATACAATTACTATGGGGCTTAGCCCATATCAATGGACCCAAAATGCCTAACGACTTCCAATGATCTTTCTTCCTTTGCACGCGTTGATCCCTGAAAATGAACCAATTATCTTTCCTTATTTTGCATGCACTGCACAGTTCCCAAAATTGGTCCCCAAAATTCTATCCCAACAAAATTCCATTGTTAAGGTACTAAAAACCTACACTAATGGAAACATATGCACATTATATTTTGCTTGAAAAATAACATACCATTGCTTGAAAAAATCAAATTTCAGATAGTGATCACAAATTTTATAAATAAAAATTATATATTCGGAAAGCTAATTCAATTTCCTACATTTCATCTTTTTACACCATATTCAAATTCATTGTGAAAGCACCTTGAATCATCCCTCCAAGTTAACATAATGTTATTTTTCCATGTTTGCATTGCCACTAACGCGTCATGAGAGGCCATCATTAGCTTGAACCCACCCACATATTAGTTCTTGTTTGAATTTTCATATATGTCGTGATATCCCAACTATTTATGATACTTTTCACTTTCATATATGTCGTGATCCCCTAACTATTTATGATATTTTCCAATTTCATTTATTATATGTTTCACTAGATTTTGTTTATTTAAAAACTATTGGTTCTAACATTCAAAATGATAATTTGGGACTTGCTATGAAGAGTTCTTAGATATGTCGTTTCATTAAAGATTAATTTCTATGAAACATCATTTCATTAAACATTACCTCATATAGATTTTATAAATGGCCATAAGTCTCTCAAGATTTTAAATACACTCTACAACATGAAACATTGCATTACACATTCAAGTCACATGCATCTCAATTTCAATACAGACCATTGTTTCCTCTTTAATGTTGCTTCCATCATCATTGGTTCTCTAATTAGGTTTGGGTATGAATGAATAAATTCCATCCCTACTACCCAAATAGGTGTTGCTCCTACTACACAAATATTTACACTCAAAACCTAATCGCGAAAACTATCAACCTATTTTAGAGTCCCACCTCTAATTATATTTTTCTTCTTCATTGTTTGCAATACTACACACACACACACACATCCAAAAAAACCCTAATCCATTAACCCTGGATTAGAATTCAAATGTAGTTCCTTAACCATAATTACATTACCATGGACCACAAAAATGTGTGCCATAAAACTGCCAATGTTGAAAACCATACCAAGAATAACCTCTTGATAAAAAACTCTCGATAAAGACGTATCGATGATTTTTCGCCTGGCTATCTAAAAAGATGAAATGTAGCCAATAGATGCAATGTTTTCCTATTCACATATTTGTGTCGTAGTGGATATGGGGAAGGTTTTATTAGAGGTGATCCAACTAACCTTGGATAGTTGGAAGCATATCCAACCTATGAACTATGATAAAATCCCTTTCAAATGTAAACAATGTCATGAATATGGTAATTTTTCCAAAAAATTCCCAAATAATTTAGTAATTGAGCAAGGAGCTAAAGAAAAATGGGATCAATGTTAACAAGTTAAAAATAAAAGGGCTAATAACAAGAAAAATGGAAATGTCTCATATTCTAAGAAATATATACCATCTATTGTAGCCTCTATGTCCTCTGGAAAAGGTAGAGCTTCATGTTGGTCATCTAAACTGGGTCCATCCAATGACCAGGTAAACAATAGTTAAGGTAACTCCTCGAAAGGGTCACAAGGAATGGTATTCAGTGCCAACACGAACATGTATGAACTCCTCTCTAATGAAGAACATATACCTACCACAAAAATAGTTGGAATACCTATGTTCAATTCTACATCAACCATAAGCACTCTAATTTTGGAGGAAAACCATGACTTTGTTCCATCACCAACCGTGGAAAGTAACATCCATGATCATGGGGAAGGTTATTTTCCCTCCCCAAATAAAAATTTATATACAACAGGTGCAAATCCTATCCATCAAAGATACCATCATGATTAGGAGGAAAGGTCTGATGAGGATAAGGAGGAGAAAATCACAAAAGGAAGGCCTTGAAAGAGGATTGATTGAAAATTTCAAAAGGAAAAAATAGAGGAAATAGCAGAAAAAGAAATAGATTTGGGTCAACATAAATCCATTGAAACCCTAATGAGAACAAGAACTAAAATAAATCTGAGTGGTCAGATTCCACCCATTGGTGGAAATCCAAAACCCCTTGGTAAATCATGATTATTGTCTCTTGGAATTGTAGAGGATTGGGAAACATGAATAGATTAGAATCAGTAATGGGGTTGGTCAAACAAGAAAATCCTTCAATTCACTTACTCCAAGTGACTAAGTTAAAGGCTATTGGAGCCTTAAAAAAGTGTAAAAGGATTTGAAAAAATAGTGAAGGGCAGGTAGTAAGTGCTAGAAGGGCCTCTGGAGGTATTTTCACGGTATGGAGTTGCTATCTTTGGTAGTTAATCCATTTTCATCAAAAATTACATTGGTTACTCACAAACCTCAAGCATTTACATATTGTAGAGGTTTTCAATGTGTATATGCCAGTACTATACTAAGAAAAAGTGGATAGATGGGATTCTCTATCGACTTTGTGAGGGTCGAGTCTCTATGTACATAGCATTGTGGCTAGAGACTTTAACACCATACTCAGTCAAAAGTAAAAGCGGGGGGAGAGAGCATAATGAGACCCACTTAGAGATAAAACAAAATATTTGATATCCTTCTAGGATCTGGTGGATATCAAACCCATATGGGGGAGATACACTTGGTCCAACATGTGTTATGGTCCTACATATATAACAACTAGATTAGATAGATTTTTGGTTCAAAATTATTTCTTGGAAAGTGATTTCTTAGCCTCCTCCAAAACTATGCCATGGGATGCTTCTAATCATAAGCCTATTCAGTTGCAACATAATGAAATTATGGACTATGGTCCCATTCCCTTCTGGTTTAATCCACCGTGGCTTCAAAACAAGAGTGCAACTGACATAATAACAAGTAGATGGAGCACTTGGATTACTCGTTTGCATGTCTATATATAGTAACATAAATTAAAAGCTATAAAAAAGGCACTTAAATATTGGGCCAAATATTCCTTCACTCCTCCTAAAATATAAATTCAAGAAAATGAGGAGAAATTAGAAAGAATTCAAGTTAAATTAGAACAAGAACGATTCATACACATGTAGTTATTGGAAGATAAAGAGACATTTCATTAGTACCAAAAATCATTCGATCTGAATAAATGGCATGGAGACTTAAATCAAGAAGCTTATGGTTGGAGGAAGTTGATAGGAACATGACTTATTTTCATAAACAAGCCAGAGCTAGGCTCTAGAGAAATAATGTTAAAGATATATCTACCCCTTCTGGGGAGCTTCTCAAGTCCTTTGAAAAGATAAAGGAGGATTCCTTCAATCATTTCAGTGATCTATATATAGAACAAGATGGATTTGATCTTGAAATTACAAAGGTTATGTTAGAAAATATAGCCTCCATTATTACCCCTGAGGAAAAAAACTCTCTTATGCAAAAGGTTTTTGAAGAGGAAATTAAAAAATCCATTTGGGAATTGGCTCTGAAAAAATATCTTGGACTTTATGGATTTACTATTCATTTCTATAGAAAATGTTGGAACACAATCAAATTTGTTCTTATTAGGATGATTCAATATGTCCAAAAATCATTTCAGATATGTGGAGCATCAAATTCATCTTTCCCGAATCTTATCCCGAAAGAAGAGAACCCCTCTTCTTTTTCTAGGTTCATGTATATTTCCCTATGTAACAATTCATATAAAATAATGACCAAAATCATAGAAAAAAGGCTCAATAAGATGCTTCCCAAAATAATCTCAGAAAACCAAGGGGGGTTCGTTGAAAAAATAAAAATTGTGGATAACTTTATTCTAGTCTAGGTAGCAATTCATTCAAGCATGATTAAAGGAGGTAAAGTATTCTAGTCTAGGTAGCAATTCATTCAAGCATGATTAAAGGAGGTAAAGTATTGCTGTCAAGGTTGACATGGAAAATGCCTTTGATATAATTCATCATTCATTCCTCTTTGATGTTTTATACAGGTTTGGAATATGTCCTGACCGTATTCGCTGGATATCTTCATGTATCAACAACCCTTGGATCTATCCTCTTGTCAATGGGAAATCCTCTATTTTTTTCAAGGAAAGTAGGGGGCTTAGGAAAGGTTTCCATTTGTCCCCCTTATTGTAAATTATTATGGAGGAATTGCTTAGCATTTTTCTTGAGCATGAGCACAACATTGGAAATATTCTAGGCATTCAATTCATAAGAGGTGTCAAAAACATCAATCATTCTCATTTTGTTGATGACACTCTTCTTTTAAGTGTGGCTTCCACCATTATCGTGACAATGTTCAAGAACATCCTGGACATGTTCACTCAAGCATATAGAGGATTGATCAACCAATATCAAAAGTAAGATATATGCTTGGAATGTGAGTAAAAATACACTTTCTTCGCTTTATAATATTTTTCCAATTTCCTTATAAAGATAATTGGTCTTCTTTCAAATATCTAGGTATGCCCATTTGTCTTTTCTCGTCTTCTTCCAATCTGTGGCAGCAAGTTATATCCAAAATTAAGACTAAATTTGTTAGTGAAGAGCACATTGGTTGAATCTTGTAGGCCACCTTGTTCTCATTAAATCTATATTATTATCTATGTCAGTATTTCAATATTCATATCTTCTATCTCCCAGTGGAATAAAATAGTAGATAGCATTGAAGATCACACAGTTCTTATAGTGGGGCGGTAAAACAAACAAAAAAAGGTTTCACATTTTCAACTAGTCTATTGTAAGAGCACTAAAGACTTATGGAGTGTTGGGCATCAAGGATCCAATTCTGATTTATTTAGCAATGGGATTCAAGTTCCATTGGTGATTGGTTTTATGGAAATATGATCGATGGAAGAAAGTATTAGTCGGAAAATATTTCATAGGTACCAAGGAGAGATGATTGGAAGAATATTTACTCAAGTGAAGGCTTTTCCATCTGGAAATTGATTAAATCCTCCATCCCAAAAATACAACCTAAATTATCTTGGGTCCCTAGAAATGGGAAAACAACATTGAAATATGGTGTGATAGTGTTATGGGGAATAAACCTTTGATTCATATGCAAGATCTACATCCTTTGAAATCATGACTAGAATATCATGGGAAAACTAATCTTTATGTTATCTCTTCATGGACTATTTATGGTTGGCCAAATGGATGGACTTTTGGCCTCACTCCTGCATAACTTTTTCCCTTTGTCCAACAACTTTATACAACCCTCAAAGGGTGTGCTCCAAAAAATCAATCCTCTCTTGCTCAACATGTGTGGGGAACTTCAAATTACTCAGTAAAGAAGGGCTATGTGACACAATTGGTAGAAGTGGATCTTACCCCCAAATCCTCCCTATGGAATCAGATATGGCACCCATATGGTATCCCAAAAATCAACATTCTTTTTTGGACTTTAGTGCATGGAAAAATATTAACTGCATAAAATTTGGCTAAGAGAGGGATCCTTCCCAATGTGTTTTATGCTTGTAAACCAATGTAGAAACTATTCATAATCTATTCTTGGATTTCCATTTCACATATAAAGTTTGGAAACAAGCAATGAAAGGATTTGAACCTTGAATATGGAAGCCAAATTCATGGATGAACCTATTTTTAAAATGAGGATACATGTTTCGTGGGTATCTAAAAAACAAACCTTTGTTGAAATACTTGTGGATTGCACTCCCAAAATATATTTGTTGGAAGATATGGTTGGCAAGAAATTGAGCGATCTCCCAAAATATATTTGTTGGAAGATATGGTTGGCAAGAAATTGAGCGATCTTCCAACAAGAGTCATTCAAGCCTAAGCTTGTAGCAAATAGAGTTATTTCCTTTTTAGTAGAATACATCAACACAAAAGGTTTTCACCTCAACTCTCCTCAAACATTAGAACCAAATGAAGAATCTGTGCTAGAAAAATTTAGCATAAAACCCCATCCTCCCAGATTTATGGGGAGAATAGTTTAATTAATATCACACTGGCAACTTCACATGAATCAAGAAGATTTTCAGGCTTGAAAAGCTAAGAATACTACTAATTTTATATTTTTTGATGGTGCATCAAAGTAGAATCTTGGGGTGGCAAGTGCAAGGGGGTGTTATTTATAACCATGGAGGAAAATTTGTAGCAACTTACTCATGGAGTTTATGCATATTCTCTAACAATTTGACATAAGTATATGGTTTATATCAGGGATTGAAATATTCCTTGTCGCACAACATTCAAAACTAGATTGTGATTGGGAATTCACTAATAATCATTAAACATATGGTCAAGGGAACCAACTCATTGGAGGTCATACTTTCCTCAGTTCTCATCTTAATCAAGAAACGTATTACTTCCTTCTCCCATATTTAAATTTAGCATGTGTTGAGAAGTAACAATATTGAAGCAGATTGGTTAGCATCCGAAGCAACTAAACAAAAAAATTGGGACCTTAGTCATTAAAAATGAATTCACTTTAGAGTTAATCTCTTAATGTTTCATCATGAAAAGTGGTGCAAAAAATCAAAAGTCATGTCCATATGTTAGTGTTGATGGATTCACTTAAAGTGAGGAAGGGAACGATGAGACCCGTCAATTCCTCCCAAATGCTCTCACTTTTCAAGCAAATTTCATTAAAATCATTGCAGAGCATGGCGATGGAACAAAATGGGATATTTATGGAACATGATCTATGTTATGTTGGAAACAAGCTTGTTAGGGACCTAACCTCCCTAAACCCTCACGTAGGTAGAACAATATGATTCCATGTAATAAAGGCCAATATTAATAAGGCCTAGCAATAAGGAAGAAAAACTCAAATGTAAGAAGACCTATTAGAAGCTTCCGCTTCTAGAAAGATCTTCCTCTAGATTGTTCTTCTGGATAGATAGATTTAGTATAAATAGGAGTAGAGGGTATGAGAAATGTTGTCATGGATATTATTGTAATAGAGATCTGCTCTGCTAGAGGTTTCCCCCTCGAAGAGGCAAGTGAACATTGATATCGTTAATCAAGGTGCTCTTTCTGGTGTTATTATGGTATTATTCCGGTATTGT
>CBVK0103857478.1:0-17397 GCA_900067695.1 Picea abies
TGCCTATAAAGCATGCCAACCATCCTCTGCACTATCTCTTCTGATCTTCTAGAGCTTGCTCTGCTGTGTCTTCCCAAACTACTTCTGATTCCCGTCTGTTACATTCTTCCTATACTCATGCTATATTCATTGTTGTACTTTCCATCAATGACAAGCATATGCTACCTATTAAATATTTGCCAACAAATTTTCTATGTGATATTTTTCCCTAGAGCGGTGAGTTGTTGCTATGATTTTTCTTGTTGTAATTGACATCCTTAGAGTCCCTAGTAAGAGATATTCCTAGCTAACCTATGCTGGAGCCTTGGAGGGAAGTGGGAAGGCCTAGGGAACCATGTGAAGTGAAGTGGGATCCAATTCCTTGGGTTCTGCAGGTTGAGAGGAAGAGAGATGGAGGAATGAGATAGTTGTAGGAAAAATCATCTTGTTGTGGGTTGTATTGGGTTGTGAGTGGACAAAGAAGAGACCCTTTATTGTGGATTTGTAACCTGATCTCAGGGGTGATTTGTTGCGAATATTTGGAGAAAAAACTCTATGGTTGAGTGGAACATCTCTCCCCTACAGTCAGTTTCACATTTGGTTAAAATATAAGTGTTTTATCTCTATTTATTATTTTTATTTATGGGATTAATCTGTTGTGTGGTTACTCTGAGTTTTGAGAAATTATATGATGTTGTGCATATGTTTGATTGGTTGTGAATAAACACCATGATTTTGAGTAAATCGATGTTGTTATGTGAATGTTATTTTAGTTACATTCATATTTTAAAATGTTGTTAGATACATAGATGTTTCAGCGTGTTGCACATATTAATTTGTTGTTGTGTGCATTTACTATGGAATTGCATGTATGTAGATATTATTGCTAGATACATACACATTTATCTCATTGTTTTCATCTAATTTAAATGGGTATCAGAAAAATTTTACGGGGTTAGTAGTGGGGGACACTACAATAGGCCTAATGTAACCTTCAACAAACTAAACATTACAAGTGGATGGGTTTTTTTCAACAATTTCATTAGTCATGAAATATAAAAAGGGAATCACTAATAAGTTGGAAAACATGCTTTCAAGGAGAACCACATCCAATTTATATCTTTGGGAACTCTTATGCACATGGAACATTACCCATGATGCATAAAAATAGGTATACATAGGAGATGGGGACTTTAAATAGATGTTTCAAGAGCTACATGGCTAAATTCAGGTAGAAGAAGGTGACAATAAGGATGTATATCATATCTAGAATGGGTTACTCTACAATATAAAAAATATTTTTTTTCTTAAAGATGAAATATTGCATCTTATCGAAGAGGCTCACACCTCCATGGTTACAAGACATTTTGGTGTTGGAAATATAGTTGCCAACTTACAAAAGTATGTGTATTGTCCTAGAATGAAAGAAGATGTAGCTTAGTATATTAGAGGATGCATACTTTGTTGTAATAGAAAACCCATTACTAGAAAGCAATGTTTATACCATCCCTTACATGTACCCACTCAACCTTGGAAACCATTTCCATGGATTTTGTGGGTGATTTTCCAACAACCAAAAAGGGACATGACTATCTTTTTGTGGTAGTTGATAGGTTCGACAAGATGTGCATTCTTATGCCTTGTAAAAATACCATCAAAGGACAAGAAGAAATAAACATTCTCTTTGAACATATTAGTGTGCACTTTGGAATACCAAGGAGCATCATCTTAGATAGGGATACCAAATTTCTTAGTGCATTTTGGGCTACAATTTGGGAAAATATGGACAACAAGTTGAAGATATCTACAATATTCCATCCATAGATAAATGGAAAGAAAAAAGTAGTCAACAAAAATTTGGTTCAAATTTTGAGGGGTTCCAATAAAAATTATCCGAAGACCTGGGATGAAAATCTAATCATTATTCAACACTCTTATAAATAGAGCAGTCCATACTTCTAACAATAATCCCCCTTTTGAAACTTGCTTTGGGTATTTACGACCTTCACCCCTAGATTTTGTATATGGACAACAAGGAGGAATGAGGGAAGACATCACATGATAAGTATTACAAGTGGATACATATGTTGAAAATATTAGGCAAATCCATTTTCAAGTATAGGAGACATTGAAGAAATCATAGGAAAAATACAAGGCATGGCATGATCAACACAGAACTGAGAAATCATTAAAAGTAGGAGATAGAGTTTGGTTATAGTTGGATAAGGAAACACTATAAGTTCTTGGTAAGAAGATAAATGATTTTCAGTATAGTCCTTTTGAAGTATCAGGGAAGGTGGGTGATAATTCCTATAGACTTAGTCTACCCCCATATATGTGCATTTACTCAGTAGTGAATTTGGAGAATCTGAAACTTTATTAGCCTTCCATGTTAGATAAGGAAACTAAGAAGTTTTTCCTACCTACCATAGGGGACTTAGAACCATAAGCTCAATAAAAGTTGGTAGAAGATACAATTTTGTAGAAGAGGTCTAGAACTACCAGATAGAGGAAGCATGACTTTTGGTAGATAGGGTTTAAAGCACAAATTCCAAGAAAGACAAAATGGTACTACAAGGAGAAGGTAGAGGAGAAATTTCCTCACCTCATTTAGTAAAATATTTTTAGGACCAAAATCCTCCCAAAATGGGGAGGTATGATCTATATTAGATCATTATATAATTTTTAATCTATATTGGTACTTTCCAGATGGAAAAATTAGAGGAATTGTCTTGTAGTGCCCATTTTAGTGATGGGTCCCAAATTTGAGATTTGGGGTTTGAAGGATTCCAGATCCATTTTGAGACATCAAACAACATTTTTGGGGGTCAAAAATATGTGATCATAGCTTATATCCCCTTGACATTGTTCTACAGAACAATATCATTCCAACGATGTGAAAATCACCTCAATTGGAGCTCGTATGAAAAAGTTATGCCTCCCATAAGTTGACCTACCTTGCAGACCACCATGGTATGAGTAAATGTCATGTTATCCCCCATTATTAAAAAATGTGGGGATAGCCATGTGTGGATTATCAAGAATATTTTATAATCTCCAAAACCTTATCGGAGGAAAAAACGCTAACCCTAGATGGCTATCAAGCTATGTTAAATACCAGGTCACGAGGAGGAGAAAGGGTTCCATTATTTAGTATTAAATTTATTCCATAGTTGAGATAAGAATATAGGAGTGGTATTTTGAGATAATAATATAGGAGGTAGGAGATTCTCTAGTGGCCATTTAGGCCACATTGTCAAAGTAAAATCCATAGTGAGTGCCTCTTTCCTTGTAGTTACATTTCATAACTGATAAAAATGGAGTAGAGCATAGGTCTCACCTTCTAGCTAGGTTTTCTCTCATATTGGGTTTCCCAAGATACATCTTGTGTTCAATGTTGTGGATTGTGTGTTTTGTTAGTATATTTAGACACTTAGGGTTTAATTAATATCAAATTGGTCTAATGTGTCTTTAGGTAAAAGTGTGTTTCTTTAGTATGCATTAGTATGCATTTGTAATTATGTAATTCGATGGTCATGATATGTTATAGATATAAAGTGATATGATGAATCATATTCTCTTCTATACTAATGACTATATTTAGTTGTGGCTTAACACCCAATTGGTTGATGATCTCTATTTAGAGAGCATGGAGGGTTATTTGTTGAAGATTGATTGTGAGAAATCATCTTGTAAAATATTTTTCTTTTCATTAATATATTTCCTCAAGTGTCTACGTTGGCTAGGGTTTTGGAATATTTCCCTCTTAGAGGGTTTTAACCATATAATACACTAGTGTATCTATGTTTGTTCTAGTTGTGTGAGAATTTGCTTAAGGTGTTCATTCTGTGAGGAAATACTCTATTTTGTTGAACATCGTCCACCATGGATTTTGTTTGGAATTTTTTTCTTCTTCTTGATTCATGTGGATTGACACTTGGATTTAGACCATATTAATAATAATTGATCACTATAATGTGAAGGTATGGATTCCCTACCATGGCTTCCCAAATTTTACCCTTGTCTTTGTGATCCAGATTATTTTCGGCACGAAACGAGAGCGGAGATATAATAAAGCAGTGTGTTGATCTTTGATCTGGTTGTGTGAGTGGTTACTGAAGGTGTTAATATTGTGTTGGTATACCTTGTTTTGTCGAACATGATATCAAAGCTCATTTGAAGACCTGCTCTCATTGTTGATCGATATCTTGAATTTATGTTGTCGCATCTATGGGTTTTTCTATTCCCATGCATTTCTGGGCTGAGAGGATTGTTTCATTGCATCCAGATCACTTATTTCCGTTAGAAACTCTTTTTGTTTCACTTGAAAAGGTTTCATTTTTCCCAATATATGGCCATTATAATTAGATCTAGATGTATAAAGTCTAAATATGCCCTTTTAAAAAAAATTGAGTTAATATTTCAAATTTTTGTTTTTATGTCTAGGTTAATACTCTCTTTGGTTTCATATCGTGCACTTGGTGCGATCTCAACAAATCATAAACATAGTGAAAAATGTTTTCTTTTCTGCATATGCTCTTTGCTTTGTGTTGTATGTGAGCTTAACAAATTAGAAATGGAGAGAAAACTTGCAATTTTTGGGTAAGATAACCAAGATTTAACCCCATTGTTGTTGAGATTTGATTTTTTTTTCTTCAAAATTTCACTTGTTTTTGTGTGAGCATGTGAAAACAAGGATTTTTAGGTAAGAATGCACTTTGAGGCAGAGCTCCAACAACAACACCAACACCCCTATCCTCCATTAAAATTGTTATATGTTTTTCACTAGCTCACTTGGTTGAAAGTTGTTTTATTTAATAAGAGGTATGTGTTTTTCACTAGCTCACTTGGTTGAAAGTTGTTTTATTTAATAAGAGGTCTTCAGTTCAAGTCTCTTTTTTCAGATACTTTTTGAAAAATTTCATGAAAACTTGAACTATCTTACAACTTTATTACCTTTTGAAAAAGTTCATGCAAATTTGAGTTATCTTACAATTTTATTGTAAAGTGTATTTCACTTAAATTATAAAAATGAATCACTATACAATAACTTTAATATTTTATTTTTAAGTTATTTTTTCATGCAAATTTAATTTATAAAGTAACTTCATTATAAGAGTGATTCTCACTTACTCTATAAAAGTGGGTCACTCCATAAGTAACGTATTTGTACAAGTAATCTTATAGGAAAAGTTAGAGAAGGAAGGGAATCATCATGTGGACCAACTTCTACTTTCCACATGGATATTTGGTTATTGTTTATACTTTTTTTTAAAAGGGCATAACTTTCATATCCAAAGTTTGTTTTATGTGCCTTTTTAAAAAAAAAAACTATTTTTTTCAAGATCTTTACATCCAGACAAACAGTTTCATCTTTTGAATCCATATTAATATGACTTCTCCAAGTGATTTATTGCTTATCAGTACCAACTAATTCTCATGGAAATCCCATATGGAGGATGTACTAATAAGTAAATGATTGTACTATATTACCTTGGGAAAGGAACACCCCCCCACTGATGCCGACAAGAAAACCAAATGGGATAGTAAAAATGAAAAAGCACTTGCATTAATCAGAATTTCCATCTCTCCTCATTTACGGTTTCACCTTCAAAGAATTGATGAACCATATGAAGCTCTAGAAAATCATAAAGAGGTAAACATAAAGTCATTTAAGTCTACCAAATCGAAAATCGGTTAATGACTTTAATTTCCAATGATTTTCCTTATGTTGAAGATTATTTATCTAAGTTCAAAACACGTAGAATTTTGCTTAAAGATTGTAAAATAGATCTGAAGGATGATCGTTGCATGTATGTTATTCTCTAAGCTTGGTACTACATATTATGTGTTTGTATCTACCTTTTATGCCCTAGAGAAGCTCTAGGGGATTCTTATAAAGAACCCACTATTGAGTCTTTTTTGTTTCTTTAATTAGATAGAAACATAAGCTTTCGCAACTTGGAGTGATCAACATTGTAGGTACATCTAACAAATCCTTAGTGTCCTAGAAGAAAGATAAATCCAAGCATACCAAGAAGAAAAATCATCACAACAATAAAAAAAGGGGGGTCCCAAACTCTCTCAGCTAGCTTCTACTCCTAATGGTGACAAAGAAGCAATATCTAAAAGTAAGAATATTGACAAACATTGCAATTTTTGTGTGTGAGATGGTCATATAGAGACTAAATTAAGATGGAGGCCTTAGAAGAAACAATGAAGATACACAATATCAATATTGATTCTTCTTATTCTACCTCATCTTCTCATGGACATGCACTTTCTACTTATGGTTTCTCCTTAAATGCAACTTCTACTTCTTCTTCTAATGATTGGCTTATTGATTTTGGAGCATCTTGTTAAAAAAATGAGAGAGAAATAACACAACAAGAAAGCATGCACATAGAGTCAATATTTGTCTTGGAAACATTTAACTAGGAGAAATAACACCTCCATAGATATCTATTAACCTTGGCCAAATCGGCCAAGCTAGGATTCTTATGATGGATTATCTCAAGCCATTAAATAGGCTTCACCAGTTACAACCCAAATTCATTTACTGGAATTAGATTACAATGCAAAGACATGCATGGCCTCAAGACATTCATGCAAAGGCATGCATGGAGTGGAGATAACCATGCGAAGACATGCATGGACATGCCATGGTGTGGACCAACTTCTTTACCAACATCCCTCCTTGCTCCAAATACAATGATCCAAGACAATGATTCATTGAGTACTTCTTCCTTAATTCACTTATGCCTATACTCCACGTCGATCCACTATATTTCTGAGAAAATCATGAAAGAATCATCTACCATCATATTTACTGACATCCCTCCATACTCCAAATATAGTGTGCCAAAGAACTCATTCACCAAGTACTCCATCCTCAATGTGCTTTTTCCTATGCTCCATTTCCATGTTCCATTCACCATGGTTCATAAACCTATGAAAAATCACTTCAATTTGTGTGCATATATCTCTTCCAAAGGTCACTCACTTTACCAACAATTTCATAAGCATGGATCTCAACATCAAGCCACTCTCGTTAGAGAGTCTAGGTCTCCCTGCTCTGATACCATGTTAAAAAACTAAGAGAGAAATAACACAACAAGAAAACATGCACATAGAGCCAATATTTATCCTAAAAACCCTTAATCAGGAGAACCAACACCTTTATAAATATCTATTAACCTTGGACAAATCGACCAATCCGAGCCAACACCAACCACTTCAGGATTCTTACAATGGAGTGTCTCAAGCCATTAAATAGGCTTCATTAATTACAACCCTGATTCCTTTACCAAAATTGTATTACAATAACAATAGATGCATGACCTAGAGATATCCATGCAAATACATGCATGGAGTGGATACAACCATGAAAATACATGTGTGGATTCAAGATAGCAATGTAAAGACATGCATGGAGTGAATATATCCATGGGAATACATGCATATCCATGCAAAGATATGTATGGTGTGGAGATAGCCATGCAATGACATGCAAACAATCACATAAAATACTATGGGAAAATACCATGGGTCTGTAAACTACTAATGATAAAACCAAAAATGATCTAATCAATGAATCCATAACCTAGTCAATATTAAACCAACACATCTTATCATATGACTAAGGATAAAACCATTTTTTTTCTCTCTTAATGAATGTAACACCAAAAAAATATTTGTTGGCGATTATAGATCTCTTAGTGTTGTAGGGTATGGAAAAGTTTAGGTAGATAATGGTCATTTCAATGATGTATTATGTGTCCCAAGTATTTCCTACAACCTTCTATCAGTGTATCAAATCACTCATTCAAGTGAAGGTAAAACTATGGATTTTCACGTCACCAAGTTGTAATCAAGGATTTAAAATATCCTAAGCATGTCCTAGCAATTAGAATTGTTAATGATATTGTTAGTTTGTACAAATCTAAAAACTTTGGGTCATCAACTTTTCCATCAATTTTTATTGCTCATAGCGATGACTTGAGAAAACTTTGGCATGAGTGGTATGGTCATATAAACTATCACTCATTGAAAAAACTATGTAATCAACACATGGTGATTGGTCTTCCTTTCATTTCTTACAGAGACAGAAATTGTGTCAATTATGTTCTCGAAAAACATCATCAAGACAATTTTGACAAGCATGCCTCTTGGCATGCCTTGACCTCTTTGCATCATGTTCACAGTGATTTGTGTGACATGCTTTCTTCTCCTTCCTTCTCTGGGTGCAAGTACTTCTTAAATTTCATTAATGACTTCTCCATACACACTTGGATTTACTTATTAAAAATTAAGAGTGGAGTTTTTTACATGTTTTGGGCCTACAAGGCCCTTGTAGAAAAACAATATGAACATCAAATTCAAAGGTTAAGAATGGAAATGGAGATGAATATGTGAACAAAAAATTTACAAGTTACTACATTGCACAATGCATTCAAATGAAACATATAGTTCCATATGCACCACAACAAAAATAGTGTTGTTGAGAAAAAAAATCACACATTAAAGGAAACAACTAACTATATTATCCAATCTAAAGGATTAAGTCTTCATTATTGGGAAAAATCCATAAACTATGCAAATTACCTAATAAATCACACTCCTACAAAGCCTCTAAAAAATATAACATCGGAAGAAGCATGGACTAAAATTAAGCCATATGTAAGCCACTTGCATGTATTTGGTAGTATAACATGGGCTCACATTCTGGATGAGAAAAGAAAAACATTACAACTTAAAAGTGAGAAGTTCATTTTTGTTGGATATTCTAAAGATTTCAAGGGCTACCAACTTCTTCAACCTAATTCCAAGTAACTTATTATTAGAATATATGTTAAATTTGGTGAAAATATCTTGGCACCATCTTCGACCTACGAGCCATATTCGACATTTGTGCCATCTTTTGTTCCTATTCTAGTTTCTTCCTGAGAAGATGATAGTGAAGATGAAAATATACCTCCTCATACTCACCTTCCTCTAGATGTGTCCATTAAACATGAACTTGCACCAACAACACCACTTCCCAGATGGGTTCATTCAACATGAGAAGCAACTGGTGATGTTGTTGGCGATCCTTCAAATCAACATCGAACACATTCATAGTTCTAGTGAGCCTCTTCTCTTTTGGCTCAAATTTCAAGGCTTGTGATCCAACCACATCTGCATAATCTTCTGGACATCCATATCGGGACACAACAATGAATGAAGTATATCATTCTTTAATGGTGAATGATACTCGAGATCTTGTACCTCTTCCGAAAGGAAGAAAATTTATCGGATGCAAATGGGTGTATAGAACTAAGTACGCATCAGATGGAAGTGTTGAAAGACATAAGGATTAATTAGTTGTTAAGGTTTCTCTCAATTTTAAGAAATTGACTATAATGAAACCTTTTCCCTTATAGCCAACATGAATTACATCCGCCTTGTTTTATCCCTTGTTGCCTCACATAAATGGGAGGTCCATCAAATGGATGCTAAATCCTCCTTATTGCATGGGGATTTGCAAGAATAAATATACATGGAACAACCTCCTAGCTATGTTAGAATGACTTTAGCCTTGTATGTCACCTTAAGAAATATCTCTATGGTATTAATAAATATCCTCGATCTTGTTATGCAAAAATAGATAGCTTTCTTCTTGACACCAATTTTTCTAAATGTCATTCTCACCCTAATGTCTATATCAAGAAAGTAGGAAGCCATCTCATAATCCTTGTTCTTTATGTTGATGACCTTATCCTCACTAGTAATGACCCTAAACTTTTAACCCATGTGAAATCCAACCTTAAAAAGAAATTTGATTTGCCAAACTCAGGCTATTTGCATTATTTCCTTGGCCTCCAAACTTTCCAAACTAAGGAAGGTAATTACCTTTCCTAGTTTAAGTATGCTTGTGACCTTCTTCACAACTTTCAAAAAGAACATTCTAAACTAGCTCCTTCTCCCTTATAGTATGGAGTCAAACTTGTTGCCACCTATAATACTCCCAAAGTCAATGCCACTTTGTACCATCAATTAGTTGGTATCCTCCTCATACCCATCCTGATATTTCTTTTGATGTTGGTATTGTTTCCTAGTGTATGAAAACATTCCAGGAAAGCCATTAGAAAAAAAAAAAAAAGGATAGTTCGGTATGTCCATGGTACAATTTATTTTGGGATACATTACAATTCAGGGGGACTCCTTTGTTGGTTGGTTTTACTGATTCATATTGTCCTAGTGACCCTGATGATTGGAATTATATTGTAGGTTATGTTTTTAGCCTTGGTTCTAGACCTGTCACTTGGGCTTGTAAGGAACAACATTATCTTTATCTTTCCTCTGTAGAAGCAGAGCATCGAACAATGGTTAATACAAGTCAAGAATCTTTGTGGCTTTGACATATCCTTTCAGAGTTTGGATTCTAGAAACAACATCTGACCACCCTCTGGTGAGAAAATCAAAGTGCCATCAAGATTGCAAAAGATCCAATTCAATATCAGTGAAACAAACACATCAATATATGCATGCAATTCATCATAAATCTCATTTATGTCAAGTTATTGAAGTGCTCATTTTTCCAGACAAAAGATCAAGTTGCAGACATTTTTACAAAGTCTCTTATAGAAGAGAAGTTTTACAAATGTTGATCTATGTGAGGAGTTCAAGAAGTTGTCATTAAGGGGGGATAGGCTCTAATGTTTCCTTCCTTCTCCTATTTTGTATCCTTTTTAAATCATTCAATCCTATCCCAAGTTGTTCTTAAGGGGGGATGTTAGTATATCTAGACACTTATGTGTTAGTTAAGATCAACTTGGTCTAATGCGTCTTTAGGTAAAATTGTGTTTATTTAGTATGCATTTGTAATTATGTAATTTGACAATCATGATATGTTCTAGACATAGAGTGATCCGGTGACTCATATTCTCCTTGATCTCAACGACTACATTGATTTGTGGTTTAACACCCAATTGTTCCATGATCTCTATTTAAAGGCCATGGTGGGTCATTTTTTGATGATCGATTGTGAGAAACTCTCTTGTAAAACATTTTTCTTTTTCCACATTGGTTGGGACCGTGGATTGTTTCCCTCTTTGAGGGTTTTAACCACGTAAAAACATCAATGTGTTGATATTTGATATGGTTGTGTGAGTGGTTACTGAAGGTGTTTGTCCTTTGTTGGAATACCCCATTTTTTCAAACATGTTTATTTGCTTGTTCTTTCATTTCAACTTTTAGTTATTTCATAAATTCAAGTACTAAGCTAGTAACAATTAATCTAGGATCTAAGGAAATAATTTTCATAATCTAATATTTTAGAATATTACAATATCTATTGTAATGAATTGTCCCAATGGAATATCTATGGAAATTTATGAATCACAAATAGTGTGTAAGAAAAAGGTAGGTTTCAAAGCCTCATGGAGACTTTCACTAGATAGGATAATTGTTGGTGAAGTGCCCACACCCACCAACTACATAATTAGATAAAAACATCATCCTTTTTCATTAAAAGGTTTAGAGGAAAATTAATAGTAGTAGTGGTCAAAATTGCTCAATTTTGACCAAGCCACTCAACAAAAGAACACATAGAATAACATGCAAAAAAGGGAAGAAAGAAGGATACCGGATGAAAGAAACTAGCCACATTTATTTCCAAATACATTGGATGAATTGGAAAATAAATGTTGTAAACTCAAAATAATAATAAAAAACGAGATACTTGGCATTGGATGGATTTAAATCAAAACAAAATACATATCTAGATGAGTAGCAGACCAACTATCTCCTTCAAATCAAACAATAAAAGAGTTTATGTAAAGGCCTAGTGATGAAAAGAAATTAGAAAAAGAGAGACAAAAATGGAATAAGCATCCATATTGATTTGTAATTAAATTTAAGTAGTCGATGTAGAAATGTTTATACATAATAGAATTCAATTATAAAATGAAAATTCAACTAGCAATGGCTTCAAATGGAAGTAGGAGTATGAGAAGCCAAAAATCCTTTAAAAATGGTGTATAAAATGAAGAAAACAAAAGAAATAGAACTAGTAGAGGAAGAAGACAACATTGGCTTCCAATAATCCTATAACAAGTTCAAAGAAGGAGAAATAAATTTAGATGAATTAAAATCACTTGAGTGGGTGAATGTGGAAATCAAAACAAAGTGACACAATTTTGAATGATGATCAACCTAAAATGACACAAATTGGATATTATTGGTTGGAAAGGAAAACAAAGGAAATAGTTAGCTTACTGAGAGAATATAAAGATGTGTTCATTAGAGATTATTTTAATAACTTAAAATGACAATATGTAGAAATGGGAGAGATAAAAATCAACTTAATTATAGAAGCCAAACCTGCCAAAAAGAGGCCTTATAAACTTCCTCCCAAATACAAAGATATTGTTAAGTGAGAACTTGGCAACATGTTAGCAGTAGGCATCATATATTTGATTGACAAATTGGAGTGAGCCAGCCCCATGGTGGTTCAGCTGAAGAAAAAAAATACCTAAATATTACGAGTATGCATTGATGTCATAGGATTGAATAAGGTAATAATGGAATTACTCATTCCCCATGCCATTTTCATATGAATTCTAAATGAAGTAGTAGGGCGTGAGTGTTATTCATTCACTGATGGTTTTTCTAGATATAATCAAATGCCTATAGTAGAAGAATATAAGAAAAGTTTTCATTTGTAACATAGTGGGGATCATTTGCTTATAGATTCATGTATTTTGGTTTAAATAATTTACTTGTAGTATTTGGAAGAATTGCAGTAAAAGCTAAATCCAAAAATTTATATTCAAAACAATGGTAGTTCAATTTGATCATGGACTATATACAACCTCCTAAATAATCATATCTAGTGATTATGGTTGGTGTTAAAAAGATGTTGACAAATTTGAATCACATTAAACATAAGGAAATCTATTTTTGCAACACCTATTGGTATCTTGTTGGGATGTATAATTTACAAACATGGCCTAAAAATTGATATGGCCAAGATCATGATTATTACAAATCTAAAACCTCTCACAAACCTATGACATATTTCTTGGTCATATAGGATATTGAATAAAATTTATCAGTCATTTCTCAAACATAGAATTTCCTATGGATGATCTCCTCTCATTATATGTCAAATGTGTGTGGTTACTGGATTTCCATGAATCATTTGAAATTTTGAAGAAGAAACTAGTTAGAGTCCCTATCTAAAGATTTTCATGACTAGTCAACAAAGTTTCGTGTGCATGTAAACACATCAAATATTTTTGATGTACTTGTGCTATCTCAACCATGTGAAGTTAATGTGGATCACCATATTTTCTATGCAAAAATAAAGTTGAATAAGGTTGAAAGGAACCATTCTACTATAAAAGAGAAGGTTTAGGCATATTTTTTCATTAGATAAATTTTGACAATACTTATTAGCTAATCCATTTATGTTCTTTATAGATCATTAAGAACTTAAATATCTAGTTAATAAGCCAGTAAGTCAAGGAATAATCTGTAGGTGGATATACTATTTCAACAGTTTGAATTTGAGAATATTGATAAACCTAGGAAATTGTAACATCCCGGTTTAACCCTCTTGAGTATTGTAAGTATTTTATTTATGCAGTTAATGAAAAAATGACCAAGGTCGGTAGAGCAAGAGAGCCTAAAGGGGATATGATACCACAAGTAGGTAAAGGTGAGGGGGTCTAAGCTGGGTTTATGCCTAAACATCTACATTATCTTACCTTGAACCTTCACTCATTTCAAAATATGAGTTTGAAAAGTAAAAGAGGTTAAGAGGAGTGGAGGAAAAAAAATTCCTCAATACAAGCCATCATTTCCTAAAAACTAGCAACTTGTATCCCCAACATTATTGGGACTAGGAAAGAAGTTGAATTGGAATGCTCTTGCTATTATGAATGCATGGAAAATTAGAACGGGGAGGAAGAGGATGGTGGAAAATGGAGAGAAAGAGAGTTTTAGAGGGTATATAGTAGAAAAAGAGATCTAAGTCCGTGATAAAATAGACCATCCATGAAAGGAAGCTTTAGACCTTTAAAAATTGACAAGAAACCAAGGGGACTTTGCATAAGATTCAGATATCAACCTAGAACTTTCTATGCACATGCTAAAGAGCATTGGATCCGAGGTACTTTGTAACAGAAAAGGAAATACTCCTTTTTTTGTGTGGGGCAAGTAATGTGGATACCTATGAGATGATTTATCCTTAAGAATATTAGTAGTGAAAATCACTTGGTTTGTATTTGTTTGGTTTGAAAGTTAGAGTTTTTATTTTCCTACTTCGCCCTGGTGGTATCATATCTCAGCTAGGGGGTGGTGTCCACAATGGACTACCTACGACTGGGTGGAAATTGCTTGCTCAGTGATTTGTATGGTCTATTTAATTTTAGACATATAAATTCATCTTGTTATTAATTGAGTTGATATGTTGTTTTATGTTGTGTCATTATGTCTTGAATGTTGAAAAATGAATTCTACATGTTTATTGTTTGTTTTAATGAATAATCCTTTCTATGTATACAAAAATAATTCTTGCAATGGCAATTAGTAGACTATCACAATTTTAGTGTTGTAGAGTGTATATATGGTCCCTTGGTATCTTTCTCCTTGGCTCTATTGAAAAATTACAAAATTCCACCTCAAGACATTTAACGATAAAACCAACTTATCCTGATAGGACCAAATTCGCTTCCAGAGCCCCAAAAATCTCTCCCAAGCTTTCCTGATTTCAATAAATAATTCACAAGTCGAAAGCCATATTTTTTCCAATTTTGAAACTAACATGCCTGGGTACTATATATTTTTTCACCCTTTCCTATGACTAAAATTGGTCTCGGGTTTGATTTACAGAGGAGAATAAAAATGGTGACATGTTCTAGCAAGAGAACTGTTGCAAAAAACAAAACGGCCTTGAAGGAATGTGTAGACATCTAGGTAGTTATAGAACAAAGGCAAATCTCATTAGGTTGATCTAATCAAAGAGCCCAAATGGAAAAAATGGATGAAAATTATCGAGTGGAGCTTCCTTCATGTGTAAATTATTTATCAAGTGTTGTCAATCCTTATGTTAAACATTTAGTAAAGCTTTACCAAAGAACCTCTTATAGGCATTCTATGGGCTTTGTTGTTGTGGTCGAAAAATATCTGTAGCATCAATTTTTATCAATAATGAATGACAGGCACAATATTATATAATGGAACAATAATTCTTTTGTCCATAGTATCCTTGGATTTGAGTTGTGTCAAAATTAGAAAAAAAACACCGACGTTTTAGATAATAACATAACCCTTTCATAGGATGAGAAAGAATATAGTCTATCTCTTTAGACCATTGTGGTCATGATCAAATGCCTTAAAATGATTACAAGTGTTGCATACTTCTGAGGAATTCAACTTCAATACCATTAAGCATGCTTATAATTTTCTATCTCATTTTCCAGAATGTAAATATTCATAGGAAGTTTCATTGTTTTAGTATCCTCTGCTTTTATTTGGTCAACAAAATTTTAACACGTGTAAGTCACACTGAAATGGAAATCAATGGAGGAGGCATTGCATGTTGTTGACTTGAAGCTGCACAAAAGCATGTTTGGATCCAAAGGCAATTCTTGTTCCTCATGTATTTTAGTAGTATAATTGTCTATCCCATGGAGAATTTCTAGTTGTGCATGTTCCTGATAACATAATATATAATGGATACAATGACAAAGTTTATTACATGACATTACTTTTTTCTATTTTTTTTCCTTATTTTTGGAGGGAAAATGGAGGTAATTTGGAGATATCCAGATATTTGAGCTAAGGGCTTGGCTTGTAGACATGACAAGGTTACCCATTTACATCCAATTGACTATTCAGTTGAAGAAACAACCCATTTTCACTTCTCTAATTCCAGTTAATGGTTTGGTGGAGATAACAAAAATTGTAATCATGGGTTTGGAAAAAGAATATCCATCTCCTTCTTCAAGAAATGAAGGTTTTACATCCTTTCTGGATATATAATTGCAATATATCCCTTCTTATACATTTCCAGTTAATGAACAATATGAAGAAGAGAATCAATTGAAGTACATTGAAGACAAAAATGTGTGAAAATATTCTTTCAATAATGTTGTAGAGGTCGAGGAGGAGTTGAGTGTATGTGAAGAAATGGTTGCTGGAAAAAAAATTCACATAGGAAACAAACAAATTATTTGATGGTGTCATTATGTTACAAAAAACAAATGTTGGTCTCGACCACCCATTCAAAATTGAAACTGAAGAAGAATTAATTGAAGAATACTTATCGTATACCACTTTTTCAAAGTAGTAGTTATTTCTCATGAATTAGAATATATAAAACAATTTTTGAATGATGGGAAGGATCTAGAGGAAATACTCATGAAGTAGATATAAGAAGGATGTTGAAAATGAATGTTTCATGCTATAATTGATGGATGCATGTATAAGCTTGAACCATATGATGCATTGAGAATATGTTTATTGGAATATGAAATAGAAGAGACACATGTAGGACCATCAAGTGGACACTTTTATGCCAACACCATGACAAATAAAATCCTTCAAGATGGTCTATGGTGGCTAAATTTACATAAATACTGCATAGATAGTGTGGATAAATGTGACAATTACAAATTAATTGGATGACCTTTATAGAGACATGAAATTCTTTGAGTTCCATTATACGAATCCTACCATTTGAAATCTAGGCAGTCAACTTTGTAGGACCATTTCTTATATGAGGAAGGAGAACTTGAGAAAAAAAAATCATCACTTCAACTTAATATTTAGAAAATGTGCAGAAGTATACTCCAATGAGAGTAAAAATTTTCACTTCAAAAATCACAACAAAAATATTATTTATGAAAATATCATTCCTAGTTTTGGATGCCCTCTCACTGTCATAAGAAACCAAGGAACTCATTTCATAAATAACACTATTAAGGTCTTGTTGTTTGAATTAATGATAGATCATTGAAGTATTTCACCTCTTCATGCATAAGCTAATGGAGACATTGAATATTTTGATACAATATTCATGAAAGGATTAACAAAAATGTACAATATAGATAGTTATATTGGCATGATAAATTACCAACAATCTTATGGGAATACATAATAGCATACAAAAATTTGACTGGTCAAACACCCTTGAAATTAGTGTATGGAAAATACATAGCAATAATTATCCACGTGGAGAATGGTGGCCACCAATCTGTTCCACTAATTTAGAATGGTTCCATGTCTTGGCAGTTTTTCTGTGGCTTTTCGAGTCCCAAACTTCCAGGGTCATTTTGACACCCTAAACAAAGTTTTTTTTCCTCAGTGGCACCTAGAATGTAGTCGAAGCTAGATTCTAGGTCGAACGGAAAAATTCACTCCTCGAATAGC
>CBVK0103857479.1:0-17269 GCA_900067695.1 Picea abies
AGATAAGCTACCACCATTCTAGCTAGCTTGTGTGCTTTGCATTTTTATAGTCTTTTGTATTCCATACAACCACTAATAGAATCTGAGTTTAATTGTATTACTATGTTTCTTGCAACATCTATATGTGTTTCTTTGTTATATCTTTTCTTTTATTTTGTTCTCGACATACTCTGGATTAGTGGTATTAGAGCAGTCTACTCTTTGTCATTTTTTAGTGCATGTCCCTGACAAGGTTAGGGTATAGAGAGTTGGGTCTTGAGCTAGTTTCTCTTGAGGACAACCACTCTTTCCATCCCAAGTGCCCCCCCATGGTGAAATAAAATAGAGATGATGGATCAAGATATCCTATCAAACTATTTCTCGAGGAATCCCTCGCACAACAAAGGAATGAGATAATGGATAGTTTCACTTAGATCCTTCGATGGTTTCCAACAACGATGACGACACCTTCAACCAGCAGTCACTTCATAGGTGTGACACCCTTTGAGGTACAAGTTAACTTTGATATTCCTTTATTTGAAGGCCAGATAGATGCCAACACTTTGGAAAAATGGTTAAGTTTGTTAGAGGGTTATTTCTTTGTCCAAAAAATTTCCAACAGTGAAAAAATCACCTTCACACTCCATAAAGCTCTTCCCCATGACAAAGATTGGTGGGAAACTTACTATGATAAACATGTTAGATATGAATCTACAATTTTTGGGAAAAAACCCACTTGAGTAGCTTTTGTTGGTGCCCTCAAGGATAAATACTACCATGTTGGAAACTATCATGACCAGTAAACAAGATGGACAACTCTGTGTCAGGAGAGAGACTAGATGGTGTCAGAGTACACCAACATCTTCCATACATTGCACAAAAATATGGGTATTAGAAACTTTGAGCAACACCTAGTCCTGAATTAATGCAGTGGCCTACATAGGTACATCCAAATAGATATGGATTTCCTAGACATATCCTCATTGGGATTCGCTTACCGATATGAATTCAAGATCGAGAAAAAGTACAAGAAAAATAATAAGCGATATTTCATCTCTACAAACCCATCATAGTAGAAGCAGAGTAAAGGTGGCCATAACTTCCAAATAGAACTACAAAGCAAGGATGGCCAACCCTAGGAAAACCAGTCCAAGCCACCAATGAAAAAGAGTAATGAGAAGTCAAAGAAGGACATTGGAAAGTGGTGTGAGTTCCAAAAAATCCCTTGACACAACATTAATGAATGTCGCTCCAAATAGTCATTGTTTGTTGAGACAAAATCTTTAGAGTCATATGTTGAATCAGACTCTGATTTAGAACCGAATAAGGGAAAACAAATCATTGACGTAGAACCTAGTGTCACCATTACAGAAAAATCCAGCCAGAGGAACCAAAGGATCCTGAAGAAATGGAGCACCTCTTCCGCTCACATATGTGGGTGAAGAGGACCCCCCTCCATTTCATTATTGACATTGATAGCCAAAAGAACTTAATATCAATAAAGGTCATCAAGAGATTGAAGCTAATAATGATGTTGCATCCTCAACCATACACCATCGATTGGCTAAGTAAGAAACGAGACATCCACGTCAACTAGCAACGTTGCCTACACTACGACATCAAACCCTTCAAATATGAGGTATTGTGTGATGTTTCCCCCCTTGAGTTTTTTTATTTTCTTTTAGTACAATCATATATGTGGAAGCGTCATGTTGTTTATGAATCTAGGCCCCATAGTGTCATTATTACTTTGGGAGGTCAACTCTACATGGTACCGAAGGTAGTCTCGACTACTGCGGTCTCTTTGATATCCACGAAGCAATGTCAAAAGGTGGGCTCTTAGACTAGGATATTTCTCATCTTTATGGTCCAATTAGAAGGTTAAGGAAAGTTCACTAAAACCTCCAAAACCTATTGACGAATTCTATCTACACAAAAGCAATAGGTGGACAATATAGTATAAGAGCACCAATACATCTCTGCCTCACCTACTGGGGTGCCTTTGCACTATCAGGTCAAGCACTCAATTGATTTGACACCTAGTGCTCCTCTTCTTAACGACCTTGTATATTGACATTCTGTTATGAAGAATGAAGAAATCAAATGCCATATCCAAGAAAAATATATGAAGGGACACATCCGACCAATCTCCTAACCTTGAGGGAGCCTAATTGTTTTGGTACAAAAGAAGGATGAGACATGGCGACTTTATATTGATTACAGAGCTCTGGAAAATATCATAGTAAAAAATCAGTACCCAATCCCCTGGATTGATGGTCTTCTCAATCAACTCAAGGGAGACAATATTTTCAGTAAGATTGATCCGAAGTCAGGATACCACTAGGTGTTGATTGAGAAAATTGATGTATGGAAGACAACCTTCAATTTTAAAGAAGGTCTCTTCAAGTGATTGGCCATGAATTTTGACTTGACTAATTCCCACATTCATGTGGATTATGGATGATATAATGTGGCCATTCAAAAAATCCTTTGTGGCCATATATCTGGATGACATCCTCATCTTTAACAAAAAATGGGAGGAACATTTGAAGCACATTCAACAGGTCTTGGGCATCCTACGATAACACAATTTATATGTCAATTTGAAGAAATTTTCCTTTGGCATACAAAGAATCCAATATTTGGGATACATTGTGGATGAGAAGGGTGTGCATGTGGATCCGACCAAGATCCAAGTCATCTGCGATCAATCGACCCTGAATAAACTGATCGAGATCCACAACTTCTTGGGCCTCTCCAACTTCTACTTCATGTTTGTGTTAGGGTTCTCTTATATCGCTTGGTCCCTAATCTAGGTGACCATGGGTGGAGCGAAGGCTATGTTTATTTGTGTCGCATCCCAACAAAAAGCATTCAAGGATTTGAAATCCTTCCTTTGCTCAGCACCTGTCCTTATTCTTCCAAACTTGTAACAACCATTTGAGATTGAGACATATGCTTCAGATTATGCTATCGGTACCATCCTCACTCAACATGGGCATCCAATGGCCTATCATAGTGAAACACTATCTAATAATTTTTGTTGATACCCCACCGACGAAAAAGAGATGTACTCCATTATGCAGACATGTCGATAGTGGAAGAATTACACTCTAGGGAAGGAAATAGTCATCCACACTAACCAGAGGCCTCTACAATTCATGTAGACACACATAAAGTTACAAAATGACCACCATTATAAGTGGTCCTCGTACTTGCAAAAATTTCACTTGAACATCAAGTACAAGAAGGGAAACACCAACCATGATGTAGATTTCCTCAGATGACCCCTGATTGTGGTGCTAACCACAATTCTTAACTCCTATGGGAATGCAACGTCTAGGTGGGTACAATTATGCAATAGTGACTCTAAATTTTATAGTCCCTATCAAACATTGAGCACAGGAAAACCAATTCCAAACTTTCATCTCCAAGATGGACTGTTATGCCATATTAGCCATATTTTCATTCCTTCAAGAAATCATGCAAAACTTGTATGGGAATCTCATTACAGTCAGGTGGAAGGACACTTTGGTGTGGAAAAAAACTGGTAGTATTGCAAAATCATTTCTATTGGTCGAAGCTTCAACAAGATGTCTACAAGTACATTAGATCATGCACTTCTTGTGCCATTAACAAACCTGCCATCAAGAAACATGGGTTATACACCCCTCTACCTACTCTCTATTAGCCTTGGAAGTCCATCTATGTGGATTACATGTTTGGTATGCCTTCAACCAATCATGGGAATGATTGTGTCTTCATGGTTGTTGATCGATTTTCTAAGATGGTAGTTTTGGCACCTTGCAAGAAGAGCATCACAACCAATGATACCACCAAGGTCTTCCTTGAATGTGTTTGGATTCATTTTTGTCTCCCACAGACTATTATTTTAGATCGAGAAAAAATATTCCTGGTTACTTCTTGGTCCAGCCTATGGTCGATGATGGACACCAAGATGACCAAATCGACTACCTTCCACCCACAAACTGATGGAAAAACAGAGGTGGTCAACAAGATGATTTTCCATATCCCAAGTATGTACAATTCCCAACATCCATGCACATGGTATGAGATCCTTAATTATGCTCAACATAGCTACAAAAAATCCATCCACAACTCTATTAGCCACATCCCTTTTCAGGTGTGCTTAGGGTTCTAGCCATTGGCCCCCATTGACGTAGCTCTACCCATTGCATTTGCACAGGAAGAGGCCTCCCATTCTCATACCAAGGATAATTGAGAAGCCAAATTTATTGAGTGAATCCAACATATTCAACAACAAGTTCATGAAATTTTACAGAAATCCAACATTAAGTACAAGCAATTCCATGATCAACCATATGTACCACATAAGTTTTAGGTGGGATATAAGGTATGGTTTCATTTGCAGGAAGATCATATCACATGACCCCATTGAAAGCTCCACCCACTCTGATATGGGTCTTACATCATCACCAAGGTTGTGGGTGAGAATGATTTTGAATCAAGTATTCCCCCTTTCCTTAGTTTGCACCCAGTATTTAATGTGGAACTACTTCACCCATATTTTCCACCTCTCCTAGAAACTTCAGATGTGGTCGAGAAATTGGACCCTAAAAAACTCAATCCTAACTGCATTGAACATGATACAATTGATCAAATCATGGACACAAAGATGAAGGGAACCTCCCATCAAAACATCCAACTCTATTGGGGCATCAAAGTAGGGAAACTTCTTCACTAGGGCAAGTGGATCACAAGGAGTTAGATTCAACAAAAGTTTCCCCATATGATGGAGGAACTTGATGCAATGGGGACCATTTCTTCCTAAGGGGTGATGAATGATCTAGGTGGATACTGGTGGCCACCCACATGTTCCATTAAGTCAAAATGGTTCCACATCTTGGCAGCTTTTCTACAATTTGTCGAGTCCCAAACTTTTGGGGTCATTTTGAGGCCCTAAATGACGTTTTTTGGAATGACAATGCCTACTATGAATCCAAAGGTAGATATTGGGTTTCTCGTAATGTGTACATCATGGGTAGACCTTTCCGACGGGATATCGAGCACCCCAAATGGAGATTGTATGCAAAAGTTACGCCCTGAGGAAGTTGATGTATCAACTAATCACATTGGGGCCCACAAACCTTTTGTTGTTTCATCTTCTGGGGTTAGGGTTTTGGATGTTTAGGGTTTTTTAATTGATTCTTTATGTTAAAAATGAATGATTGGCTTCTTTGTAATCATCTTATTGTGAATCAGTGTAGCCGACACATCTCTCTCTTCAGGGATAAGCTACCACCATTGTAGCTAGTTTGTGCACTTTAAATTTTACAGTCTTTTGTATTCCATTCATTAATGTAATTAGAGTTCAACTGTATTATTGTGGTTCTTGCAATATATCTATGTGTTTCTTTGTTATATCTCTGCCTTCATTTCATCCTCAACATAATCCAAATCAAGGGGCCAATCGAAGTTGTTGTGTACTCTGATCGGTAGGAAGGTATGTGATTTTTAAGTTGGAGAGGACAATCCTTTCCTCAATCTTGTACAATACCCGTACTCAAGGATGGATTGGAGAGGATGTCCAAACATATTATTTATAGCATTCAAGCCACTACATGAGAGAGGTAACATTATTGGTATGTTTTTTATAAATCTAGTTTCGAATTTTTATTTCTTATTTAATGTACATGTAATCTATTGTAACATTTTTTTTCAATTATATAATTATTAATATATATTGTTTTTCATATATTGGAACATATTATGGGGATGTGCCTCCCCAATATGATGAGGAGATGGAGGAGGCAACAAAGTAGCCTACAACACATAGATCCCACATGCCATGCAAGCTATATAGGAGAGTCTGGATAGAGGTGGTGGATCACCTATGTGGTGTTATGGTTAGTCGTGGAGTGGTACCCACACATGTCCATGACATATTACAGGTAACAAAGTTTTCTATGATATGTAAGACTCTTCCTCATGAAATGATGGTACTAATGAGTCATATTTTCGGTGTCGTCAACCTCGTTGATATTTTGAGGGATCCTACTCATGTTCTTCATGACTCTACTCCATTTGACCCATCACTAGACTGATTCACATCCTCTACTCCACCACATGGTATTCCTCCTCCTCTTGCTTATCCTTCACAATGTATGCACCATCCATTGATCATTATGCTTCCCCTCCACATGTGTCTGCATCATCCACGTCTGATCCTCCTCCTCCTCCTCCTCCTCCTCCTCCTCCCCTGGCCACCCACCTATTCCACTAATTCAAAATGGTTCCACATCTTGGCAATTTTTCTATGGTTTTTAGGGTCTTAAAATTCTAGGGTCATTTTGAGGCCCTAAACGACATTTTTTTTTGGCTCAACAATGCCTAGAATCTAACCAAAGGCAAATTTTAGGTTGAATGAAATGTGTACTCCTCGGATATACCTTTCTGAAGAGGTACTAAGCGCCACAAATGGAGATCATATGCAAAAGTTGTGCCCTAGGAAGTTGAAATGTCAACTAACCACATCGAGGCCCACAAACCTTTTGGTGTTGGTTAGGGTTTTGGATGTTTAGGGTTTTCTTATTGAGGATTTATGCTAAAATTCCTTTTCAACCTCTCTGTTATCAACTTCTTGTGAATGAGCGTAGTCATCACATCTCTATCTTCAGAGATAAGCTACCACCATTCTAACTACCTTGTGTGCTTTGCATTTTTACAATCTTTTGTATTTCAAACAATCATTAATATAATTTGAGTTTAATTGTATTACTATGTTTCTTGTAATATCTCGATGTGTTTCCTTGTTATATATCTACCTTCATTTCATTTTCAAAATAATATTGATCAAATACCACTTAAATGAATCAAATAAACCTTTTAAATTTGATAAAAGTATAGTAAAATAAAATTAACTTCATTGATTGAAGAAATTAAAAAAAAAATTAATGGATAGCCCTACTCATCAACACATTTAGAAGAAACAATAAAAATATTGGTATGACAAACATATAAAAAAGAAAACATAAAAAAATGGAGACCTATTATTACTTTATGACATTGAAGTGGAGAGGAAGCTAAGCAAATTGCAAATTCCTTAGCTTTGTCTTTACATAGATGAAGATATCAAAACAAATGGAGGAATTCAATTGAAAACACTTCAACGACACATTATTAAAAAAATATAGTTAATGACTATGCCAAATTAAAAAAATATAACCATGAATTTAGTTTAGAAAAATGAGTAGAAAATCATATGGATAACTACAAAAGTCTACTAGAATAATGGAGCGGGAAGATTCCTTCAAAATCACTTATTTCTTTAGGATGAAGAAGGATTTGAGGGCAAGGTAGATATTAGAGGAACCAATATTTGATATAAATGTATAAACATAAATATGTTTATTTAAACGTTTGTAGGTTAAGCAGTTGGGTCACTAGGATTATCAACTAAAGAGAGCTATAAGTAGTTACAACTACCTTGTAATATGTTTATCTATACAAAAGGACATTGACTCCTATGTTGTAAGGTTGGAGATTTTGGGGCTACCATGAAATAATAAAGACTATTTTTCATGGATTGTATCTCTCTTTTCTCCCAATATTTATACATGCCTTATGTATTATCTTTCATGGATTGTATCTCTCTTTTCTCCCAATATTTATACATGCCTTATGTACTATAGTATGTATAATAGTTGAGTATCATTTATATTAATTGTTTGTTACATAATGTTTAATTAGTTTACCATGTAATTTCTTAGATTAACATAATTGTTTAAATTCAAACTCTCAGTCTATAAAATGTTGTTTTATTGGATCACGAGGAATAGATATACAAAAATTTAGGGAATAAAGTCTATGGAAATCTTGGGTGCAAATCAACTTGTGTTGTAGGGTTTAGATTTACAAACAACAAAATCATGGTCACGGGTGATTTCTTATAAATTTATTTTCTTGTCAATGGATTCATAAGTTTCATACATTATTCCCATACAAGTTATTTGAAAAAGTATTTCAAGGTCTTAAAATCATCATCATATAAATCTTGAGATGAATTTTTTTGTTTGATTGTTCTGTGGGATGATTTTCGAATTTGATTGGTGAAACATGTTTCTATATACAAAAATGGAATTTGGTTGGTGAACCATGTTTCTATATACACAAATTTGTAGTATACCTTAAACAAAACAATGCTAGTTTATTGATTGAATTTGTGGATCTATGTGAATATTAAAAAAAACATTGTTAAATTATTGGTTGTATTAGTGGATCCATAAATCAAAATCTCTATTAGGCCTCTTTTTTATTACTATTGGAAAAAGTTGTAAGCATCATACATGAAACATATTTTTAATCAATAAGAAGTCTAATAGTCTAGTCACATAATCTATGAATTTTCAAAATTTTTACAATGGTAATTGAATCAAAGTTGGGTGTTACATGTAACAAATTAGTCTCATTTTACTTAATTACAAAATTTAATATTGTTAATTATGTCTAGTTTGGGTGGTTAAGAGAAGAAGTTTTTATTCTTTTCACACATGTTCAAATCCCACTAGCG
The DNA here is from genome assembly GCA_900067695.1 of Picea abies. Taxonomy (NCBI): domain Eukaryota; kingdom Viridiplantae; phylum Streptophyta; class Pinopsida; order Pinales; family Pinaceae; genus Picea; species Picea abies. The sequence continues at coordinate 8,531 of CBVK0103857479.1, forward strand.
GCATGCTTTCCTTTTTACGCTAATTAGGTCTGGAAAGGTACCAAAAGTCTCACTCTCACTTAAGTTATTAAGGGTGGGCTGAGACATTTCCAAACATTTAAGCTACATGGGTTGTCTCAATCATTTGAATATTCATCCCGAGGCATGTTGCCTATGGGGAGGCCATAGGTCACAAGTTCAAATATGATCAAGTCCCTCAGAGTTAGCCATTTCTATTGTGGGTGGTGGTTGACATGCACTCCATCTAGACATTTCAACGAAGAGGGGAAGGTCCTGTGATGTTTTCCTTGTAAAAGATATAGTCGTTAAGTGTTAGTTCAATTGGTTGAGCCCTCCACCCAATACATGTTTCAAATGGGGAGACCATATGTTACATGTTCAAATTCAGTCAAGTCCCTTGGAGTTACCAACTAAAGGGAAAAGGGTTATGATAAAATCTATCTATAAATTGAATGATTTATCCAATATGTGGTTCACATGGTCAAATAGGTTGGGTTAGATGCCCTAATGAGTAGCTACAATGTTTGGTGAGCAAGTTATGGTTCATAAACTACCCAACCTACTGTTTGGTGTGAGGGTCACCCAATTAAACTAGACTACTTCAAGTGAAAGCCTTACTATGGTTAGTGGTTTGGTTTCCCTACATCCAAATATTAGGGGAAGAGGGAGGAATCCCATGAAAATCAGAGTTGTTTTTTTGCAGGGCCTATTTTAGGGGCAAGTCCTATTTTGGTGATTTGGGTCCTAAAATTTCTAGAGTCCATTTGATGCATTAAATGGTCATTTTGGGGGACACAAAATTTGCAGACATAATCCCCAACATATTGACATTCTTCTACACATTGAGATATCTCCAATGGTCCAAATATCACCTCAACTAGAGTTCATACAAATAAGTTATGCCTCCCATAAGTTGACCTATCTTGTAGACCACCATGGTATTGAGTGAATGCCATATCAGCTCCCATTACTCACACATGTCGAGATAGTCAAGTGCGTATTTTCAAGAATATTCTAGAGGTTCTAAAACCCTAAACCTAATTGATAGTTAAGGCATGAAAAAACCCTAACCCTAACCCTAGATGACTATAAGAGTGTGGTAAACAATGAGCCAATAGGAAAGGAAGGGGTTACATTCTTATTGTATTTATTACTATTCCATAGTTGATCAGAGAATGGGAGTGGGATATTGGAGTGAAATATAGGGAGCAAAAGACCTTGTAGCTACCATATATGTCACAATATCAATGACAAATCCATATTAAGTTCACATTTTTTTGTATAATTTGCATTTCATATTTGAGAAGAAAAGGAAAATGTATAGTCCTCACCTTCTCATTGGGTTTTCCTAGGGTACATATTGTGTTCATTTTGTGAATGGTGTTTTTTTTTTTTTTTTTAATGGTGTTTTTTTTTTTTTTTTCTCAGACTTAGTTTATTTTAGTATTTCATGTGTTAAGCTAGTAACATTACATCTTAATCTTACATAAAACACTATGTAACTAAGATTTTGCAAAAACTCATAAGATCTGTTATGATGAACTATTATAGTAGAATATCCACAATGATTTTAATAGATCATAAAATAACCTTAAATACAATATTTAAAAAAAAATAGAAATACTTTCACACAACACAACTTGACCTCAAAGTCTTATAGCTACACTTGATATTTAGCATATTAATTATTTTCAATTATTCAAATAATGTCTTTGTTGTAATTATTTTCCATTATGCAAAATTGTTTTATTTAGTGTAACACTGACAACTCTTCTCCCATTTAATTAACATGAATTTTCCCAAATATAATAAATCAATAGCAACCCTTTCGAACATTATTGTTTTCTCTAATGTAACAATAACAATTCTCACTTATTTGATTAAATTGTATTTTCTTTAGTATAAAACCTCAACCAAAATGCAATATTTCACAATAAATATATCAATATTGAATCTTAGTGAATCTTGCACACATTGCTCTTTGTGATATAATAATAACATTACACTATTTCACTAGTAAATCAAAGGCAATACCATATTTTTTATACCATTATTTTTTCTAGAGAGGCCCATTTTATTGTGTAATGTAATGTTGGCATGTTTTATATATATATATCATTGAAAGTGCTTTCTACAACTCAATGTGGTAGATATTTGTCACATTATATAACATCAACATAGCATAAATTGAACAAATATAATAGTTAAAAAAAAGAGAGTATGTAAAGTAGGTTTAATATGTTTATATTAATATAAAATAAAAAGTGTATACAAAACAATAACTTGAATGAAAATAAAACCAATATAGAGCCATCTTAATTTTGGATCTATAAAATTTTGAAAGCGATCAAATCTTTATCCTTGGGAGTGCAAATTTTTCCTCAAATTTTTACACCCTAAAATAATTGTACTTTCATAGATATGATCCCTTGCATGGCTTAATATATGTAGGTTTAACATGGAGCTATACTAATATATAAACGCGCGCGCGCGCGCGCACACACACACACACACACACACACACACAACCTAGTTGGTTAGTTTAATCAGTTAAAACAAATTGTTTCAAGGTGAAGTATCCATGATGTCCCTGTTTCTAATTTGGTTGGGGTTTGAGTTTGGTTGAGTCCCACTAGATTCCAATTGTTATTGCATTTGATAGTTTAGTTGTTTTCAATTTATATAGTTTGGATAAAATGGGGTTGCCAACACACACACATTTTAAACATTTCACTTTTTAGTCACATTATCTATCTATATGTATGTATGTACACACACACATGAAAAATGAAATAACACAAGTATATATCCATTTTAACCTTGATGTATTAAATACCTAGAGGTCTTAATCCTAGATCTATGAAATTCAAGACATATCAAATCCATGAAAATGTAAACCTTTTCTCAATTTTTTGCATTCTAAAAAATGTTTTCATTTTTAGAGACATGACCCCTTTTTGAAACTTGATATATTTGGACTTAGGATGAATCTAGAGTAAGTTTGAATGCAATACATTACAATTTATTTAGTGTAGTAACAATGTTGAATTGCTTTGTTCTCCATTATATAATAAATCAAATACAATATTCTATATTTCTTTCTATCTTTTTTCCCATGCAATTTTTATTTTTATATAATTTTATTCATAAGACAAAATTACATTTATTAGATGCTTGAAGTATTGTTGTCCCATTCAAACAATAAAATAACAAGAAATCAAAATGCAATCTTTCCATCTCTTATACATATCTATACCTCTCCAAAAAAGTGTAGTCATCCACCATCATCATCCAACTAGATAACAAAAAAATCATAATCCTCCATAAAGGAGATAATATAGCCTTATATCACTAATAATAACAATACCCAAAATACCACAAAAATACATAATCAACTGGAGTACATCCAAAAGATTCAACAAGGCATAAGACACACATATCGGATTAAAAATCTATTACAACAATATGTGAAAGTTGCACATGTTCATGAAAGGGAGGGTGATAGTACTTGGAAAAGTGACCTTCATTCTCTTTTTAGATGACCCATTGAACATAAATTATTTGAATATCTTCTTTATAAAGACCATCAACAATTTGGTTCCTCTCCTTGTAGATATGTTGAAAAGAAATAAAATTAAACTCATGCATACAACCTTTTATCTCAACAAGTAAATGTTGTAGTAGATAGATTGATATAACATTCCCCCCTCCTCATCCATTTAATTACAAGCAAAGGGTCTCCAAATACTTACATATTTGTACCAACTATATTGAGTAACTCCAATGGCATTGGCTCTGCATAATTATTAGTACCCTAACCCAAACCTACTTTGAATTTTAGTGAATGTAGCTCCTTTAGAAATATAATACCACCAACACCACATAATTGTAGGTCATCTTGAGAGTATCCATAGAAGTATGCCCAAGCATTTGACATGTTCACATTATTCACCACAACTTGTTGAGAAGGTTTGTCCCTCTTCTATTGATTGAAACTACTAACAATACACCATCCTTTTGAAGCACATTGGATTGGAGGAAAGGATATGTCTTGAAACAAATTGGCATTCCTTGTGATCCATATACACTAATCTAGAATCAAAGGAAAATATTTAAACCTTTGTATATTTGTATTCTCAAACCAAAGTTTAAATCTTCATCAATAGTATTTCCTCCCCAAGAATCTCTTAACCCAATTAAATCCTCTACTTCCTTCCATACCTACACTGACTAGGCATGAAACATAATAAGATGTAAATTTGTTTCCTCGTTGTCTTTACACAAGGGGCACCTTCCAGGACCATGTCTATTCATCTTATGTAGGTTATACTAGGTAAGATATTTGTTATTAAGCACCAACCACATAAAAATATGAGATTTATATGGGAATTTGAATTTCCATACTTGCCTCCACCACCACACTAGTTCACCTAAGTCTTCCATAAGGAAAATAGATTTGTAACCTATCTTTGGAGTATACACCCTGGTAGGATTTTTAGACCAAATGAAACTACCTTACTTATCACTTAGTCTAACATGAATTTTACTAGGGATAACAATAAAATAATCCCAATAATCACAATCTCCCCCTAAAACTAATTCTATCAACTAAAAACCATGCCTTCCTCCCAATAGAAGAAAGCTCATGATCTATTATCTGACTAATATTAAAGTATCATCTTTCCGTAAGAACATTTCCATGTGATCTATCAACCTGTATACAACATTGGTTCCCACCCAAGGGTTCTCCTCTAGTCTAACCCTGGTCACATTTCCAACTTTCCATGCAAGACAATTTCCAAAAACAAAAAATGCTAGAACAACTACTTTCCACATAATAGATACATTATGGGTACCCAATGATAATATACTTTTGTACCACAACCATACACCATATACCCTTACCTTGGATAACCTCTAAACATTATTTGATTCTAAGCTTTGGAGAAGTGAAAAATTATGTTTTCCAGTCCCCACCCCACCACGTCCTTAGGCATTACCAATATCTACTACTTCACCAAAGGGATCCCTTATTTCTCCTTACTCCCAGAACATGAAAATATAAAACTTATCCTTCTAATATGTTCAAGTAATCCTTTTTGGATCCATGCAAGAGACTTGCAATAAATCAAGATTTCCTCTAACATAGACTTAACCAACACAAGTATACCTCCCTAAACAACAAACAATAAAACCATATCAATGTCCTTTTTTTCACTTTGGCAACCAATCAACGATAATCACTCTTTAGATAATCGTAAAACCAAAATATTTCATCCCCTGCTCTAAATCAACCTATTTGGAGGAGAACAAATGGGTGAAAACATACATATCTTCCTCAAGGGCACCCACAAAGGAAATAAAAGATTTATCCTCATTGACCTTCACTCCAATGGATAAACAATACAAATCCATAATCTCCTTTAGATTTTCAACATCTCTCTTTTTCTCATCACAGAAAATCAATATAATCTCAACAAAAAGAAAATGGAACAAAAAGAAAGCAACTCCAATCTTAATTCCCTTCAAAGTACCTACTCTCTTAGAAGTGATTAAATCTCTACTCAGAAATTCTTCCACTATCAAGAATAGAAGAGGAGATAAAGGAAACCTTGCCTCAAACCTTTCTTAGGATTAAATAAAGTTGTAGTTTCTCCATTAATTAAAAAGAGAAAGATACATAAGTCACACAACCCATAAAGGCTAGTTCGCAAAAGAAACAACAAACCCTAAACGAATCAAGATCAATATCAATTACAACTATCTTACCCTATCATAATTATATGACATATCTACTTTTACCCACATGGCCCTGAGGCTCCTCGGTTTTATGGAGTGTAACCCTTATTGGACCACCCCAATAGCTACATGAATCTTCTTACCTTCTTAAAAACCAAACTATTCACCTGATACAGATTTTGAAATAAATCTTTTCACCCTTCTAGCAATGATATTTGTAATAATATTGTAAATGCAAATACACAGAGAGATAGGTATGAACCCTTCGAAGGAGACGATATTTTCATATTTAGGGATAAGTTCTATGAAAGTGGAATCAATGTTGCAAGAAACTTTCCGGTGGACCTAGAATACTCAATAACCCTTAGCAAATTTTCCTCTAATATAACCTCATAAAATCCCCAAAATAATTCAACTAGCTAACCATCTGGTCTAGGGATTTTATCATTCTAAAAAATATGAAGTAAATAATACAATTCATGTTTTTTCACCTCCTCCATCAATTCCAAATTTTCTTTTTCACTTACAAATTTTGGGAACAAGGGTGTCATTTTAACCACCTCAACTATGGAAGCCATATCTTCTAAATTATGAATATTCTCAAAGTGTTCCACTCTTGCCTTAGCTATGTCCTCAAAGTTAGAGACTTCCAAACCATTTATCCTGGACATAGTATTTACACTCTTTCTATGATTGCATATTGATGGGAAATTTAGAATTTTCATCACCTTTAGAGATCCATATAACTCTATTTTTTAATCTTCTAGAAAGTCTCCTTCACAACCATCATTTTCTTATGTTTCAACACCATAACTTCATCTCTGTCACCTCAGAAAGAACCTCATACCATTATATATCTCCTCTGATTTTTCCTCTAACTCCACTAACTCCTTCTTATCCTTCACTTTCTTCAAGTAAGCCCGGACAATTGCAACTTGTTTGACCTTTTTCAAATTATCTTGAAATTGAAGAGAAGAAAATATCATTAAATACCTATCAAATGGATTCCACCTCTCCTTGATCATATTTACAAAATTCTCCTCGTCTATCTGACTTGGTTGAAATTTAAAAGGGCTAGGAGGTTTATCCCCAACCAAGGCCATCTCCAAAAACATATGAAAATTATCAGAATCCCCCTAGAAGCTACCCACTGCTTGAATCTGACATTATCTTCTAAAATGGACTTAGATAGCAAGAACCTATCCAATCTTTTAGCAATCTTATCCAAACCAACTATTTTATTCCTCCAAGATGGATTCAAATTTACAGGTTGTTGAGTCATGAAAATGATTATCTTTTCACATAATTTTCCATTGAATTTTATCCCTTTTCACTTTCCTGTAACCCTGTTTTACTCCATCTTTATGCTTATATGTGGGATTAGGCTCAACATTTTCCAATGCATTTATTTTAGTATTTTAAGTGAATTTGTGATTAAAAATTAGAAAAATATCATATTTACAGTTATCTTTTAAAATTGGGTTAGTTTGTTGGTGATTACAGGAAATCACATTAATTACATGAAATCACAGTAATTACAGGAAATCCCAGTGATTTCAGGAAACAAACATATTCTTATAATAATGTAGTTTTTACCACTTATTCCAAATCTATACATCCAAATTCAAATTTCCTCTTCAACGGTTGAAGATTTAATATGGATTTGGCATCATCATTCAAATCTATTATATATGGGAAGAATCTTGGATGTTTAATGAGATTGGTTGTGAAGATCTTGGAGATATTATGAGATAGTTTCTAGTTGCTAATTTTTAACAAATGGTTGTAACCACATGAGAAACTTGTAGATCTATGAGAAGTTAGCATATCTGAATTTTTTGTTTGTTATTTTAGTTTCAAAGCAAGTTCATGTATAAATAAGAGTGTCTTCTTCATTTAAATTGGGGGGGGCCTTAGAGTGACGTCGAAATAATGATGGAATAAATTACGATTTCATAAGTTCTTGTGTTAATGTAGATTATTGCTTTACAATTTATGTAGTTTAAGTTTAGTTACAACAATTCAATTAATTTGATTATGCTTTAGATTAGCATCAATGCTCTATTATATAGAGCATGGACATGCTCTAGAAGGATGGAGAGATTATTAATGTAGATTGTTATTTATTTGTTTATTCTTTGCAAATATTATTTAATTCAAGTATTTATTTTCCCACAATGTGTTTTGTGTTTCTTTTGAGTTGCAGAATACATAATATCCTCTAAGAATCAACCCTAAAGATTCAAATCGTGTGATTAGGAATGGAGTATATGTGCAACAAGTAATCATAGATTACAAAGTATTGTTGTCACCCGTGTTTCTACAATTACCAATTACAATTACCCATATCGGCCTCATCTGTCTCCCTCCCCCCATCCTTGTATCCTTGGTTCCCCATATATTCAATTATCTAAATCAATCCCCCCCTCTTATTTTTAATCTTTTAATTAATTTAGGAATTTTGATTTCATTTATTCATTTACCCCGTACCCCCCTTAACTTATAAATATTTTTAATCATCTTATCTTCCCTTTTTAATCTTATCACCCCCCCTTATAATCTTCTTTTTAACACACCATTTTAATTCATAATTACTATTATTTTAAATCACAACGGCTAATATTTGTCCACTTTCCAATTCATAACCCTCTTATTTTGATCATTTATCTAATTTATGGATTATTGAATTCAATCCTATGACAATCCCCTCCCCACTACTTTTAATTCCCCCCCTTTTAAAATATCTCGTCATCCTTTCAACCCCCCTTTTTAAATATTTTGTCATCCTTTCAACCCCCTTTTCAAACTTATCATCCCTCTCTTTTAAATTTCTTTTAAACATTATTATTATTATTTTAATTCACAATGGCTAAGTCATAACGACTACTAATTATCCATTGCCTTTATCAACAACTCTCAACACTCTTCTCAAACATCATTCCTTCAATAGTCCCTGATGATGGGTGGAGTGTCCACTCGAAACATTGGATGTTTCATAAA
>CBVK0103857509.1:0-11508 GCA_900067695.1 Picea abies
TGTGTGTGTGTGTGTGTTTCATTTTGCAAAAGGTTAGAGCTGACATATACACTTTTCATTTACTTAATTTATTATTATTATTATTATTTAAGAGTGAAACATGTCAGCTCCATGTTGAATTTAGGCACATAATCACACATCAACCTAATACTGGGCTGTAGAATGTGCCTCTTGGTGCAAAAATCATTTTTGGAACTTTACTAGGATACTTTTTGTTTAAAAAATTATTAAAAAATGTGTAGTCACTCAGAAACATGTTTCTTTGGAACTTATGCATATTATAGGATAGCAAATTCTTACCCACCCATGCCTTTCAAGTGTGATAAGGTGATAAATGTTGTCTTTTTTCTTTTATGTTATATATATATGCACAACAAAAACTTCACATATCAACATACACCTTGTCAAAGCTTTTGACATGTAATGCTTGGTATTTTTCTTGGCACATGGGCAACTTTTTTACTTGACTTCCTAAACCAACTCTACCATTAATAAAAATATGAAGTCATAAAAATCTATACAAAGTTGATAAAAAACCTATTTAAAAAGGCTTGGAACAACCTAAGGGGGAAATGTTATGATACAAAATATGTGCTAAAAAGATAAAGGGAAATAATGAACAACACAAAATGAAAACCTATAGAGGAAAGAAAATAATGAATAGTACACAAAAATGACATTCTTGAATTCAATACTGCTTCATCATATCAATAAATAATGGATATATGAATTGGAAGTATACATTTCCATGTATTTTAATTAGGGAAGAGAAGATAATTTTTTTTAGCAATAATATACATCTGATGTATGGCATACAATTGGTTGGTAATATAACATAATAAATAACAAATTTGACAATATCCTCACATGGTAAGAAGTTTTCCCAACTTTGCTTAAACATTTCAGAAAATTATGGTGTAGGTGTGCTTGGGTCACCTGTGGTGGGAATAAGTGAACCCAATCTAGGAGGAAGTAAAAATTTTTCATTCCAACCTAGAAGGCAAATCAATCTAGGAGAAGAGAAGTAAAAAGGGGTAAATACAACCCTCAAGGAAGCAACTAAACACTTGTGGACCTACTTGATCTAACATGTATCACTATCTATTTTTTCATCATTTTCAGTATTGGTGTAGGTTGGAAAATTAAAGTTGTGGAATTGTAGGGGTCATTTTCAATATCAATCATGAATACCATCTAGTAGGGTCACAACTATAAATTCCTTATTTGAAGGATTAAACACCAATTATGTTGGTTCAACATATTGAAACTCTATCTCTTAACCCTTTTTCACTTAGGATTTCATCAATATATCTCCCTTGAGCTAAAGAAGTCAAGAAATTGAGTCTGCATGAGAAAGTTATGCCTATGGGAATTTGATTGTTTCTTTTTCCATCATAGTATGTAGTGGAATTCATGTCAAATCATATTAATCAAATATTACAAAATGAGTTAGATCACTAAATGAGGAAACCCTAGTCTATAGGGTTGAGTCACATAACTAAGCTCAAAGAAACATACTCACAATAAAACCATATGATATTATCAATGAATAACTGGTTCATCTATTGAAAAGGAGTTTACCTCCTTATATATCAATGTTCATTAAGCAAATCATTTCCTTACCTCCTTATATATCAATGTTCATTAAGCAAATCATTTCCACTTATGAATGTGGGATAGATTGATTTATACAAAAATTGAACATTCACATATTCTAAAGTTTTAAAGTGGCTTTATTACATAGTAAGCCTTATGTCTCTAATACCCCCCCATAAGGCGTACAATGATGCAATCAAATACACATACTGAATGTAAAACACATAAATTGAACACTTAACATCAACAACATCCTTTAGAAGTTTCTTCTTTGAACACAATTCCTAGACCAATTTGAGGTCCATCAAGCTGCCTCATATTTGTCGTAACAATGTAACTGTTGAGTTGAATTCCCGAGTTCTCGGATTCCACCTCCTTGAACTCCCGAATCATGAATCTCCCAAAATCAATTACTAGACAACAATCCACATGCATGTCTCATAACCTCACTAGTAGACTGCAATCCACATGCATGTCTCTCCAACTAATGAGGGATATTTCCCTAGATCCACAACTTCTAAACTAACTGGGAAATAATCCATTTTGAGTTGTTAACTGATCCCTTCTTGTCTTCAAAGCAAAAGCTTCCTAAAATGCATAAAATCCCTTTTCTTCAGTATATTGTTCACCACTTTCATCATTTGGTGGATCTTCAATCATAGCTACACTCACTATATGTTGTCTACATTTGACCTTTCCCTTAAGAATGTCATTGGATCATTGTCTACAATTCCAAGCTATATGAAGCAACTTCTTGCAATATTGGCATTCTATTTCTTCTTTTCCTTTTACTAATCTATTGAAATTGTTTCTTACATAGAATCCAAGTTCCGATTGGATATCACCTTCAATGGTTCTCTTTTCTTATGCTATCAATACTGCAATCATTTCGTCTAGACTTTGTGAAGGTAGTTGAATCAGGGTAAAGATTGCACTACTATATTTAGGTGACAATTTTTTCAGGAGAATAGCCTTGACATCCTCCTCATCAAATATTTCCTTGAATTTTGCAAGTTGTTTGATAATAGATCTTAGATTGTTGATGTGACTTGACATAGTGGCTTCAACTAACATCTTAAAGCTGAATAACTGTAATTTCAGGGAAAATTTCACATTCACTGCTTGTGCCCCAAATAACTTGTTGAGATTCTCCCAGATCTCCTTGGATGATTTGTCTAGATCTATGTGATGTAGCTATGAATATGAGAGGGCAAGGACAATAATGATTTTTTCCTTATCGTCTCTCCTCTCCCATTCATCAACTTGTTTAGATCTGCAGGTGCTGCCTCAGTTCCTTTGACAATTCCCCAAAGGTTTTTATTCATTAATTACATTTGGATCTTCACTTTCCACGTATGGAAATTGAAATCCAATTAATTCTCTAACAACATCTCCATGACTGATCAGATCTAATATTTTTCACTGCTAAAAAATAATTACTAATGGATGCAAAGAAAGGTTATGCAAACCAAAACTGTAGATATTGCAAATCTGAGAGAGATTGACAATAGAACTACAATAAAACCCTTGTTGCCTCTATTGAGAAAATTAAGAAGGATCCTAAATTAAAGTGCGACTAAAAAAAATCAGATTTGAGTGAACTTGCTACTAAACACCCTTGAATTGTGGCACTTTGTGTCTCTCAGACTATTGTAGTTGCAAGAGTGGAAACCTTGTCTTTCAAAGGCCCAAGACTCTTGATATGGATTCCTTCTTTGATACCATATTACAAAATGAGATAGATCACGAAATCAACATAGATTCATCTTAACCTCGGATCTATCAAGTGTCGAGAGGGGTCAAATCTCTTAAGGTGAAAACTTTTAACCTTTCCTCAATTTTTGCATTCTAAAAAATGTTTTCACCTCGAGAGATTTGATCCCTCTCAGTGCTTGATAGATCCCGGGTTAAGATGGATCTATGTTGGTTTAATACATTAATATTAAAGTATTAAAAATTATTTATATTATAAAATATATAATTATATAAAAAAATGTTAATGTATATGTTTTTAATATATAAAATATTTTATAATATATTACGACCTCGTAACCACTACATTGTTTTTTTGATCTATTAATTGAAGCTAGGGAAAATTGAAATAGCACATATTCAAAATAATATATATTTTTTAATATATTAATATATTACCATCTCCATATATTAGGCCAACTTTATTTTTATAAATATTATTATTACTATTATTTTTAATTGAGTCGACTTTATAATTATAATTATAATTAGAACATAATATAACACTATACACTCAACATCTCCGCCATAATGGGATGTAAAGGGCCTCTCGACACAATGAGGAAACATTAGATAAGGTTGAGTCACATGATTAAGCTCAAAGAAAGATACTCGCAATAACACCATATGATATTATCAATGAATAATTGGTGCATCTATTATAAAGGATTTTACCTCCTTATATATCAATGTTCATTAAGCAAATCATTTCCACTTATGAATGTGGGATACATTGCTCTACACAAAAAGTGATCTTTCACATATTCTAAAGTCATAATGTGACTTTGTTACATATTAAGCTTTATATCTCTAACCTGTGGATCTGGCCACATATGGTATTTAAAGAAGAATCTAGAGGGTCTAAAACCATAATCCTAATTGGAAGTCATGGAATGGAAAAACCTAACCCTAATGGTTATCAAGAGGTGTTAAAACCTCAACTACTAGGATAGAAAGGGGTTCTATTCCTATTGTAATTATTCTTTATTCCATGGCTTAGAATTTAAAATGATTGAGATATTAGAGTAGCATAGAGGCAGAAGACAACCTTCAACGATAATGTTTTTTTCTTCATAACGAGTCAATATTTCTTTGTATTTTCATTGTAATATGAGAATAAAAAGAGCATGGCACAATACTTATTTATTATTGGATTTTTTCTCTTAGGGAATTTTGTGGGGGAAATCTTGGTGTTAATGGCACGCTCCTTCCATTTCTATGACCTCTTGTTATTCTTTATTTATTTTTCACTATGAAAGTGATATGATTCCTATATTACATCTTAACCATAAGTAATCAATGTGAAATAGAGTATAAACACATTATATTTGCAATAGATTTTAAGATATCTTGTGTAACACCCCATTTTCCACCAATATGTAAATATACATCTGAATGTCCCCATGAGTCATGGCTGGTATGTTTGACGTTTTGGACCTTGATGAACAATTAAAATGATAAATGCATTTTGATGAAAATTAAAAGAAATCACTGATGTGGTGTGGCACTTACACATAAATGATGCCATGAGAAGGAATGTTGAGGGGGAACCCTTACTAGTTGAGATGACCCTTGCCAAGAAGTACCCTATTGAATTTAAAATATTCAAACCCAGAACTATTCTCTATCCCATAAAATTGATTTACTAGTCAAGCTGGTGGTTGGGTGGTCCTCCTCAGAAATCAATGAGAGAATGGGTAGAGTACCCATCTAGAAGTTTCTGATCTGACCCATGAATTTTGGGGATTTGACCACAAAATCTTGTTGCAAAAGGACAAAAAAATGAGGAAAATCCCAAACAGAGGGGGGAGGACACACACAGTTGGCTCCAAGAAAAAAATATGAGTGAGAAGAGTGTGAGAAACTCCTATGGTTCTTAGAAAATAGAGGGAAGTCAAGTTCTTAGTTTTCTGGGTAATAAAATAGCAAATACATTCTCTAAACCAAGATGATAAACGAGGCTGCGATTTTTCAGTATTTATTTGTGAAAGCTAACTATTATGACTCCTTGAGTCAAGAGCAAACCCCCTTGCTTGGTGGGATTGGAGATATATATTTCTAATTTTATTTCTTGGTGAATGAGAGTGGCCTCCATGTTTTTACCTCTGTTATTGAGTGAAAAATTTCCTTGTGGCATCATCTTCTGGCCAGGGTGTGGCCAACTGCAAGGATAGACAAAAGACAACTGTGCCTATGTTGGGTGGAAAGAGGCTCACCCATCAAAAATTGCAATTCTACGTTTAACTCTCAGATAATGGTTTCAATAATTTGCATATGCCATGATAATTTTCTTAATGCTATGAAATTTATGTTTTGGTTTTATGGATAATTGATATCATGTTCAAGTAGTAAAATTTGTTACTTCATGTGCCTGGATGATTGTAAAATCTGAAGAAAGTTGTGTATATATATATATATATTCTGTTGTTTGTCTCTGACTGTTTCTACCTCTATAGACTAAGAAATTAATTGTAACTTTGAGAAATAACAATGTGCTGGTTGGGCATTTGCAACCCATTTATGCAAAAATAATTCATGGGTTAGTAGTGAAGACTAAGTTGTCAAAGTCTTCACAGAACATTTGAAGTTAAGGATGTATAATTCTCTATTAAATGAAAGATTGAACATAACTTTGGTCTCATAATATTAAGCTATTTAGTTGAGAGGATAATATATTTTAACATGAGGCATATGTAAATTAAATGAAATTAGAAATATGTATTTTTGGTACTTAATTTATGTCTTATTAAGACATGGTAAGAATGTAATTCTTACCTCGATTTACTCAATAAAACCATGTCCACAAGTAAAAACTTAAGATAGTGGCTCTTACCTTAAAAATAGTAAAGATTTGCTTGAAAATAAGTGGGAAATTAATTATAACTTTGATAAGTTTTCTTAAGCAAAATATGCACGATGAAGGGAGGCTGGTAACTCCTGGTAATTTTCCCAATTCACTATTTATGGTCTTAATAGTTGAATATTAAGAATATGAATTCTTATATTAAAAACTATGAATTTATATTGTATGTATGTGAGTGGAAAAGCTCATAATTTTCCTTTTTATGGGAAAAGAAATAATTTTGCTAAATTATCAGTCAAATGAGATTCAAAATGTGTAGAGGTTACCCTGGCCAAAAATTGCTGTAAGTAATTTTAGCTATTATTTTCAATACCTGGGAAATTATTTTCCCTTCTCTTAACCTTTTAAGAATATTAAACCTCATCGAGGTTTCATGCGGCAGGAGAAGGGGGAGGTAAGGTATGTGTGTTGCATGAATCCTCAAAGGCCGATCAAATGAATTAATCCTAATACAAAATATCTCTAATATTAAAACCCTATCGGGAAGTCGCCCACCCAAAGAATGGAGAAGGAATGCGAAATTGGTGAATGATTGACCCGGGGGCCGACATGGATGTTATAATATATTATTAATACAATAATATTAAAATACCCCATTGGGATATTGGGCATCGAAATAATGAGGCTTGAAGGTGTGTGTGAAGGAGGTAGACTCGGGGACTGATACAAGATAGACATATATTAAATGATGATTCACGTAATAATATATATACATGGGGAAATGTGCCAATGTCTATATAATAAAATAATATTAAACCTCCACTAAAATATCGCTCACCGAGAGATTGAGTACACAAGGTGTGAGATAAACGCGTTACCCAGTGGTCGACATGGACATTATATTTTTAAATAATAATATTAAAATGCCCCCCCCACCCACTGGGATATCAGGTACTAGGTGATGGGAGGTGAATGAGTTTGGAGTAAGTGATTAACCCAGGGGCCGACATGGTCGACAAAATATTATAGCGTAGAATCCTTGCCGAGATATCATGTATCTAGGGTTTGAACATTTAAAGTGCGTGTGATAAGTGAAATACCCCGGGCGCCGGTATAAGGATAAATAAATTAATATATTAAAACCCATGAACATTATTAATTAAAATATTAATATTATTGCTTGGAAATGGTAATATTATCTATTTGATATATCAAGGGAGGGTGTTTAATTAAAATAATCAACATTAAACCCTATCGGGATGTCAGATTCCCAAAGTAAAAGGAGAAAGTAAATCCTCGATATTTACCGGGCCGATAAATTAGACTAAGTAAAAATGTCAGGGATATTAAATTAATGAGTATTAATTAACATAAATTTGGACTAGATAAATAAATCTTAAGGTGTGGGGTTTTAATGTAATATTGATTAATTAACTTAATAAGATTATAAGGAGTGAAGGGTGCCAATCTGCATGTGATGCCTGTCAATCCATGTGGTGGTTCCAGATTGGGCCACATGTCCAAGGTGCCAACTGGACTACCGAAATATCACTTACCGAGAGTTTGTGATGGGGTGGTGTCAAAATGGTCTGATACTCGGTAGCCTGATATTGGCATATCGAGTATCGCCATAATGTAAGTCAAGTGATGTGGTGGTGTTATAATGGGCCGATGCTTGGTAGGCCGATATTGACATGTTGGGCATCGACCGAATGCAAGTCTGATGGCATTGAGTGCGGAGGGGTCGAGGGATGATAGGCCAATGACCCTGATGGATAAACTACCACGTGGGTGCTGTGTCATTAACTATGACAATAGATACATATGCACCAATTAGACAATGTGGATGCCATGTGGGCATGAGAGGGTTTTGGAAATAAGGCCCAAACCTTAGGAAGACATGACTTTTGATCCAAAGCTTGGATTTGAGCATGGTTACATTCGTTGGAAAGATCTTGATGAGCAAAAGATGATGGTTTCCTGGAAAAGAGGTTTCAAGATGAATAAGGAAAAAAAATAAAAATGATACCCCACCTCTTTAAGAGAACCTAAGGGGCGAGTAGGTTACATCTTGCGATAACTTTTCCATTGAAATACCCAAAGCAATATATAGATGATATGGTATAGAGCAATTTTTTTGATTCTTGTGGAAGTTGTAAAGATAACAAACATGGGAAAATCCTTAAAGCAAGAAAGAATCCAAGAGATACACAATTGCAACCATCAAATTCAAGAAGAGAATCAAGGGTTAAGAAAGATAGTCCAATGCTTAAAGGGGAAGAATGAAGCACTACAAAAAATATTTACTGGCCAAAAGGAACTCCTCATTACTTTCATGTACAATATAAATGAGTGTATTGTGTAGTTCTTCGCAAATATAAATTATTTTCTCAAAAAATTCACCCAATTAGAAGAAGAGATTGTCCAATCCGTATAGAAATTGCAATAAGAATTAGTTTCCATGGAAAAAGTATTGGCCCAGCTTCAATAAAAACTTGAAGATGTAAAGAGAAGAAAACATGCTCATGTTCCTTTACAAGATGAAGAGGATGTGACAAAAGAAGCTATGGTAATAATTTACTCACATGCCCATTTAAATTGTGTTAAAACATCCAATGAGTCTCTTGTTAGTTTTAAAATACATACCAAAGGAATAGGCTCTAGATTAATGAAAACAATAACCTACTTTAATGGCTAGGAATTACAAATCCCATTGAGGAATAATAATGTCATTTCATGTTGGTCTAGGGTATTTTGTTGATGTGATAGAAGTAGGACAATGTTGTCCCTCACAACAAAGTACTAAACATTCTAATATGGAAAGTCACCACCACAATAAAGTGTATCTCAAGGAGGTGTTAAGTAAACCAACAACATTTTCTTTATGAATAAATAAGGAGAAGGAGATCCAACTCCAAAGAGAGAATTTGAAAAAGAATGAAGAAGGAGAAGATAACAATCGACCACTCAATCAACCTTATGAAATAGAAAAGGAGAATAGAAAAGGGGTGTCCAAGGTGTTTATGAATGTCTTGATACTTGGAAGTCCAAGTAAAAGAGTCAACAAGTGCAAGTAAAGTCCTAAAAGGTATGTAAATAAGAAGCCTCATGTTATCATCTTTCATTGCAATAAGAGAAGACATTAATCATAACAATCTTAGGGTTATTATCCTTGTTCATTTTTTGGAAGGAGTAACCATTATAAAACCATGTACTGGAGGAAGAATATCTTCAAAAAGAGCCTAGGTACTTCAAGAATAAGGAAGGCTACAAGAACACCTCTTAAATCTAGAAAGAGGAAAAGAAAAAGGAAAAAAAAGAAGAAATCCACCACCATTCAAAAGGGAAAAGAACCACTTTCTAAAGTAATCACAATACTTATTGTATCCATTGCAAGATGAGAATGAATTGGGATGAGAAATGTTGGGAGCTTCATCTTGATATTCACCCAAAGAATCATAAAGGTGAAGGTGAAACGATGAATAAATGTGTATCCAAGATGAATGGGAGTGAGGTAGTTCCACCATAAATCAAAAGGGAAACAATAGATGAAGAGGAATGGATTCCTAAAGGGGAAGAAAGTAGAGCATAGATTTCTATAGGCACATCTTCATCCTCATTGCTAAACCATAGAAGCAAAGTTTCATTTTTGGAAATGTTGTTATATTTCCATGCATAGAAAGAAAGTAATGAATGGTTTTCAAAACTATTTGGTATCTCCAAAATATGCCTTTGCAACCAAAGTGATATAACCATGATTGGAAAATGAGGTGTATGAGGAAACAATATGTCCTAGAGCAAGATCCAGGAGACAAATTCAATATCTAGAGATGAGAACTAGAGTAGAGACCTAAAGCTAAGATCTAGAACTAGAGTTGAAGACAAGATCCAAATTCAGGAGCCAAAGCCAAGGTCAAGAGCCAGGAGTTGGAGTCTTGAATTATTGAGATTTATGGAACCAAAATCCTCTAAAATTGAAGAGGTATGAACCAAAATGGATCATTATATGTTTTTTCATCATTTTTGGTGTTGTATAAGGTGGAAATTCAAAAATTTGGACTTGTAGAGGCCATTTTTAGGCCTGATATTGAATCCCACTAGGCGGAGTGAAAGTTGTAAACTCCATATTTGAGGACTTAAAAATTTCTTATTGATATAATTGTGTTTAATAAATTATCAATATTTTCTAATGAGATAAAGAATCCTAAAAATGGAGTTCATATGAGAAAATCACGCCTCTTGCAAGTTGATTGTTGCTTTGACCACCACAATGCCAAGTGTAAGCCATGCCAATTCCCATTACTGAAACACTTGGAGATATCCATGTATATATTTCAAGAGGAATCCATATGATCCAAAAACCTAACCGTAATTATAAGTTGAGCATGAAAACATCCTAATCCCAAACCTAACAACTATCAAGAGATGTTGAAATCTAAGTTGCTAGGAGAAATAGGGTTTATGTTCCTATTGCAATTATTTTAAATTCCATAGCTAAGAAGTGAAAAGTAGTGAGATATCAAGTAAAAACAGAGGGAGAAGGTGACCATTTAAAATCCTATCATAGGCCATAGTGTCTATTTTCTCCATAATGATTCATTCATTTGTTTTTATTTGGCATTGTAATATGATAATTAAAAATGCAAGACAATGTCCTTGTTTTTGTGTTAGAGTTTTTTCCTCATGGATATCTCTAGGGTAAATTTTGTTGTTAATGATATGCTTTTTCCATTTCTATGAATTGTTCTTATTTTCTTAGTTATTTTTCACAATGAAAGTGATATGATTCTAATAGTGTATCTTAATCTTATTAGTAATCAATGCACATTAGAGTATATAATCATTGTATTTGCAATAACATTTTAAGATATGCTGTGAAGTCAATGGCATCTAGCTTGGGACGTGGTTAAGATGAGAGGTTGTTCTCCCCCCACCTAGGTTCAAATCACACTTGTTATATGATTTCATGTTGTGGGCGGATTTCCTCCAAAAGGATTTGTATCATGTGGATGGGTTCATGTTTGATGAAGTAGATTCCTCCCAGTCATGACCGCTTAGCTATGAATTGATTCCATAAGTATGCAAGTGAATTTATTGCCATTGATAGGGAGCATTTAAAAAAAAACCACATGTTGTGAAGAACTATCTAGTGAAATATCCAAGATAGTTTATAGATCACTAAAAAAAATGGCAAGTCTAGCTAGGATGACTAGTCTAGGTGGAGGTGGTGTCACCTCCTAGTTTTTTGGGAAAATTAGGAAGATTAGGTTGAGAGGGAAAGGATCAGTAAGTTCGACGACTAGTCATGATGATCAATCCTGATTCGGATTCGAAACGTCGATGAAAAAATGACACCA
>CBVK0103857535.1:0-39856 GCA_900067695.1 Picea abies
TATGCATAGGGGATGGGTGTCTTAAGGCACTTTCTATGGTCAAGTGGGGGTAATAAATCATGCATATCAACCATATACCATGTGCCAATGTTGAAAGTTTTTCAATTTGTGTTTGTTTCCTAAACTCATTTCCATCAAGTGCCTGATGAATGAGCTCTTGAACATTGCCATCAATGACAACACTTTGATGAAATATGTGTTATATTTTAACATATGTGCAATGCCCCGTTTCTGCCCCACGAAATAAGTAAAATAATGTTAAAAGTAGTGGTATATCACTTGCATTGAAAATGACTCCCACTTATTCTACACCTCTCAAGTCATTTCACAAAGTTGGACTAGAGTCAGGCTCAACAAGGTCTTTTTTCCCTGCTAATTCTGCCAAGCATGTTCCCTTGGTTGTGGTTTCTCTAGATAGTGGACAATTGGAATCTCATTAATCCATTCATGCGCGTCACTAACTAGATGAAAAGGAATATGGATACCTTAAGAGAGACATAGTTACTCCCACCCCTTACCCACACTTAGTTGAATTTATTCACCTTGACAACAGAGCACTGGGCATAAATCACATTGTGTTAGCATTTGTAGGGACCATCGCAATGATTTTTTTTAATTAAACAATCATATTCCCCTTGTCCATACTAGTTTTGACAATGTTAATTATACATATGTATTATATTATATTATATTATATATATTAATTAAATTAAAAATTAAAAAAAAAAAAACATTAAAAAAAAAATAAAAAAAAATACAAATATAAAACAAAACATCGTGCCTGCACCAAGCAAGTAGCCACAAAAAATTAGGGTGATATCATGCCCATATAGCATAGAAAAACCCTGCCAACAAGCATAGCAACGAATTAGGGTGATATTGTGCCCATATAGCAGAGAAAAACCCTGCTAGAAAACATAGCAACAAATTAGGGTGATATCCTTCCCATATAGCAGAGAAAAACCCTTCCCATTCCAAGACTAGGCACCCATCTAACAGAGAAAACCCATCCCATTCCAAGAATAGGGGCATGAGTGCAACCCTATTTGGTCAAACTCGTGTAGAAGTGGAGACATCCACATAGATAGAGGATCCCTATCTGGCCAAACTCGTGAAGTAGTGGAGATATTCAGGGGTCTTAGCTTCCATTTGGACATTGAAAAAGGTAGAGGATCCCTATCCAGCCAAACTCATGGAGTAGAGATATGCACATGATGACAACATGCCTCAGAAATCGATAATGTCTCTCCTCTTGCTGCTAAAAATGGTTGAAAATGTCATTAATTGGTATTGTTTCCATTCATGGACTTTTATGTTGTCATATAGTCAAGAAAACAAAGTCTCGTTTGTTGGAAACACATGGTAACTTTCCATAAGAAAAGCTATGTTCCTTTCATTTTAGAGATTGTGTGGTTCTCTCCCTCCTTTGGGGGTTTGATAGCTATGTTCCTTGGATGATGAAAGTATTGGTGATGCCATTGCCTTTGGATTTTACCACGCCGATGGTGGTGGGTCTCTTCCTTGACTTGGATATGGAATGAGATATCATAGTAGTATAATATTATGGAATAGGATCAATAAAAATTGAACTAGGTCAAATTTATTTCCTACTCCTGCCAATGGGTAGCCTAGCTTCATCATACTTTTTCCTTTGTGATATGCTAGTTATGAGAGTAATAATATTTAATTATGGCGGCACTTCCAATCCCCAGTTTTCTTACAAGAATATGTTGGAAATCTCCTCGCCCAAAACAATATAAAGAGATCCTTCAAACCCTCCCAATAATCCAGTTTCCTTATGCAAACATGTTTATTAGGAAAAAATATTGATGCCATATCATGCTCCTTCATCTCAACCTTTGATTGCTTGTAACAGACCTGCCAAAATGCTCACCAATTGTTTTTCCACTTTTTGTAAATTTTTGAAAAATGTACATTGTCCATGCAATGTTTTGGTTAGTAGGTGAAAATTAAACTAGGCACATGCTATAACATGTTCTATGACCTTTTCCATCCCCAAAAATCATGTATTCCTTTGTTTTGTGTTTCCTATTGAAACATTGTAAGCTAAGAGGGAAACAAATGTCCTTATAACCAACCATTCAAGGTAAATTGAAACTGGAAACTAATCTAGAAAACAAATAAATACTACCTACTTAAGGTAATTGGTGAAAATGGACTAGCTAGGTAAAGTGCTACTATAAGTGTAACCATGTAAGAACTTTATTGATCAACTATACCTCATTCATGTATTTGATTGACAAGAGATGCATGTCTATGGATGTCAAGGGAAGCAAGGCTATGGATGACCATGACAAAAAATCAAAAGGAAGCATATACTTGAAATCTATAAATAATGCCCATGAGAGGCAAAGGACATTTAAGGCCTTAACTAGAATAGACTTTGACCAAGACCAACAAAAGGAGTAAAATGGACTACAATAAGAAGTGAACACACTAATTTTCCTATTTTTCTCCACTGTGTTTCCTTTTGGAATGTCTCCCCCATATCATCTTCAATAGTATTAACATATTTTGGAGCATTTGAAAACGATGTCAAATGCAAAAAATGAATCGGAATGTTTCTTTGATACCAACTTTCCCAATTCCTCTAACTACTTGGAAGTAACATCAAAGAACTCATTATTTTCATCCTCACTATTATTGATGTTAGAGTATTAAAAATTTCCATATTCTGACAAATGAAAACAACTAATATCTTGGAAGTCTTCAACTTGATGACAACACTCTTTTTCTTCTTTCTCAATATTGCTTGGAAAATTGAAATTGCAAAACTAAAAATTTGTATCTCTTTCATGTTGATTCTTAACTACCAATTCAATAAGATGCATATGAATGTTTCCATTGTGATACGAAGGGATAACCAACAAAGCACCCCACTTGTGAATTAAGAGATGGTTTTCTCAGTCTTCATGTCAAAATTTAAAAACATGGCTCAATGAATTCTAAAAAGGGATTATGATTGGTAGCACCATCATCCATATGAAGAGTAAACCCAAAAAATTATTCTTGAATATCATAACCTATATGTTAAATATCACCATCTCTTTGATCTCCATTATCTTGTTCCCAATCATAAAAAAGCATTAGAAGAAGAAAATGGTTCATGGATGGAGTTGTTAATGCCAGATTCTCCTTTCAAGTGATGAACTTGGGATAATTTTTCAACCATATCATTATCATCATAGTCGATACATATATGTTCGTGGCTAGAAAAATTTGCAAATGTAGATTTCACATGCTTCCTAGGAATGGCATCACAACTCTTTTGTATCTCAACAAAAATATTTTCTACAACAACTTTTAATTGATAAGTACCCAAACCAAAGTAATCATTACTTATTTGTATGAAGATCCCATCAGAATTAGTCAAATGATATGTTGGACCCATGATACTTTCAATAAGAAAAGGTGCTTCTACATTCATGAAGACCTCTAATTCATCAAAGGTTGGTTTTTCATGATTATGCATCTAGTAGGTGAAAGCAATTCCTTGAAACACAAATTTTTCATTTGAGAGGGCAATGCATGATCTGATTTTTCATTATTCTCGATATCTTGTAACATCATAGTGATTTCCTTTAAAAGATAATAGTTTTCATTGTTAGAAGTACGATAAAAAATTTATTGTTTACACCTTCCCTCCTTGGTATCATGTGACTGATATCCAAGAACTATGCTTGATGTAATCATATTTATTTCCAATTCTAATGCATCGTCAAGTATTTCAGCAATATCTAAAGATTTATTTTATTCGAAAAATAGGTAAATTTTGAATGATGAATAACTGTATATATCATCATGGAAGCAACTTATAAAGATATCACATCCTCATGAATTATGAAATATGACTTATTAAATCTATGATTGAAATCTTTCATGCATTCTTCATTTGAGTTAAAATCCTTCAACAAACAATATTATTTTGTATTACTACCCCAATGATGCAAGAAAGACTCAAGGAATTTCTGCTAGGTTGAAATGAAATTTGTTGTCAAGTTCCCAAACCATGCTCTAGCATCTTCTTCCAAAGAGTGTAGAAACTTCAACATAAATATGTCATCATGTTAAAAAACAAGATAATATACATAATATTGGAAAGAAACAATGTGGTCTTCAGTCACAATACCATTTGTTAGCGATAATTCTTGTCATGGGCTCGAGAGCATTCGGGTCTACAAGTTGCACGAAATGCTCAAGCGCAGCACAGGAGAATCCCTGTTTTTCCAAGTAGCAAGTCAAGCAAGCGGACAAAGTGTCGTCGGCAACATCCAAGGTCTATTTTGCGAAGCAGATCAACGGTCGGTGGGTAATTACACTCATTCGAGTCATGCCAAGTATAGCGCAGAAGTTTTCAAAGAGGTGAACGGTCAAAAGTCTCCGTGGAGAACTCACGAAGTAACGAGGGCCATTGATCACGATCAGTTGATGCGTGGGTTCATTTCTTGAACTCGGGGTTCATGAGTTCATAGGGTGGACCATATCCTTTGGTTGCGCAAGATTGCAAGTCGCGAGAATTATGGAAAGGAAAAAAGCCATCACCTCTTGGGACTTCGTGGAGGGAGAGTGCCAAGGTTCGACACTCCAACTCGCGAGGTCGCGAGTTGCGAGAGGCGCCAACACTTAAGCCTTAGCCAATGGTTACGTGTGGAGGGCACCAAAAGTAAAAATAGCTATACAGTATTGCCGAGAAGATCTCAGTCGTCCATCGAGAGGGACACGTGGTGCACGATTAGGCTCCTCACCTTTTCGCCCCTCGCAACTTTGAAGAACGAGGACCGACTTCCTCCCAGCCGCGAGACATGAAGTGTCGAAAGCATTCGGGACTCAGGCCCATAGTATCTCCGAAGTGTTTTCAACCGTCCGTCCAGAGGGGACACCTAGAAGAAAGTAGAGCCATCTCAGCGCCTCTCCCATCATGACTCCTGCATGCAAAGAACAACTCCATTATTTTCCGATGCGCGAGGTGCCGGGAGAATCTCGGACCTGAGCCCACGGCATCGCCGGGAGAAGTAAGAACCGTCAAATCTAGAGGGACACATGGCATGCGATTAGGCTCCTCGCCTTTTCACCCATCGCAACTTTGAAATATAAGGACTAGCTCCTCCCAGCCACGAGACATGAAGTACCGGAGGCATCCAAGGCCCAGGCCCACAATATTGCCGAGAAGATCTCAGTCGTTCGTCCAAGGGGACGCATAGTGCATGATCAAGCTATGTCATCATTTCATCTATCGTAACTTTGAGCATGAGGACCAGCCTCCTCCCATCCATGAAACGCGAAATGCTGAAAGCACCTTTGAAGATAGGCATAGGGTCACGACCCGTGATCACTTGGGGGTGATAGAAAGAACTGTGCAAAGGGCCGAAGCACCAGGTTTAGCTGCAAAAGGGATCACTGTGTTCTCCAGGTGCCAGTTCAACTTGATCTCAATCCTAGTACCTTCTCGGAGTGAATGAAGAAGAGAGAGGGTGGTTGAGGCCTCGCCTCACTCATTAATTATAGGGGATGGAGGGTCTGGCAAACCATCTGCCCGAGGAAGTCTTGTGTATCGATTTTCTCAAAGACGCCATGCTAAAGTCCTCAACTCAACAGAGAAGTCTGCGCACACTAGCCCAACACTTAATGGTTCAGCTACCCTCCTTACAGGAGCCATGCGTAGTTAACATGGAACTTAAAGAAAGATATCAGTACGAGTTTGATTGAAGGGACACCCAGCCTTGGGTGACTGAGGCACGCCTCTGTGAGGAGAATTCTCCTGAGTATATAAACTCAGTCTTTGTATTTTGAAAGTATCGATGGTAGAGCGAAGCTCCCGATTGTAAAGTTTTAACAGATACCCTAGCTCTGGTTATGCATCTATATGTGAGATTGCTTGTTTAATTTCAGATAGTCTTTCTTCTTCCATCTAAGTTTTTATCTTATACTAAGAGAGTTCGTGATCGACTGATTCACATGAATTATGGAAATTATGTTGTGATAAAGGATTTATTGTGGCACTATTGTTTTCTCTAGTTTACTGCGTCTGAGTGTAAGAAGATCTTGCATTTAGATGTCTTCTTCCACAGTATGTTAGGAACCCAATGTTTATAACAGACCTTCGCACCTCTCTGATACAAGTCTTTCCCCTACTCACCCTTACTACAACTCACTGTCTGAAGTTATCTAAGACCTCACTCACCCATGCATGCTCGGCATAGTTTCAAAGTTGGAACCACATCGTTTGAGTTAATCTCCATTTGATCACCCCATTAAACAAATCGTGACATAAACTGATGGGCATCGGGATCTGCTCCTGCTGCAATCCAGGGGTGACTTCCGTCACCAACATTTCTGGCGCCGTTGCCGGGGACGAAGTTGAATATTTTCCCCGGGATTGAACGACAACGATTAACTAATTCTGAAGGTGCATCAGATATCAGAATTATCAAGATTGTTGTTGTGCACCTAGTGACTCCATTGTGACGACTCCGCTGGGGAGAACCTGCTCTATCAATTATGGATTTCAGAGGCATACACATGCGGTCTCATCCACAGCAGTCCCTAGCTACACCCGAAACTGATCCAGAGGTGGTTCTCAGAAAAGGAAAGGCCCCTGAAGAAGAAGCTTCCACCGCTGATACAGGTAATCTGCCATATCCTTCTGTAAGAAATCTATTTTCTCCTCCTCATTTTCTTAATAGACCTCCTTCACAAGTTTCCTGTTTCCTAAATTTCGGGAGTGTTCCTGCTGAGTTTTCCCCTCCTGGTCTGGAATTGGAGGGAGAAATCCTTGTCACTCCCCTCTCCTATGAAGTTGTACCTTGGCATAGACCCACGAATGCAGAAGATTTCCCCACTCCTGCACAAGGAGTAGCACCTGCTGACTTGAGCTCGTTAGCTTTCTCCTTAAACCCGTTCTTGTTTCCCACTCCACTTCAAGGCTCATTTCCCACAGCCCCTTCGCGAACTCCTTCTCCTCCAAGTTCTCTGCCACCTAACATTCCTATGGCTGGTGATAATCCCCCTATGACCAGAATGGAAGCTATTATAGCTGCTAGGTATGCTCCCCTTGTGTTACCTCATCCCCTCAATGCCCTCCCGATAGACGGTTACCTCAAGAAACTACCCAAATTCACGGGCGAGGGGGACGTAACTGCAGATGAGCACCTAGAAGCCTTTTACAGTTTTACAGATGACAATGTCATCATGCATGCAGATGTATGGATGAGAATTTTTGTCCATAGTCTCCAAGGAGAGGCTAGAAAATGGTTCAAGGCCCTACCTCTTGGATCTATTGATGGAATCGAAGCACTAGACAATGCCTTTTTGAGACAATGGGGAGATAAAAAAGATTTCATGTATTATATGACAGAGTTTGGATCTTTGAAGAGAAAAGAAGGAGATTTTGTCTCTGACTTCTCCAAGAGATTCAATAAAATGTATAATAAAATTCCTGTTGAGATAAATCCCTCAGAAGCCTCAGCTAAGATCACTTATGCTAGCGCTTTTGATCCTGATTTCTGCCTACTACTGAGAGAGAGAAGATCCACTACCCTGGCCCTCATGCAGGATGCAACCGTGGAAGTAGAATCTAACATATTGGCTATTGACTGACTCAGGAATGCTGCTGATAGAAACATATCTAAGAAAAGGCCTGAAGCCTCCCCATCCAGTTCCTCTCCCATGACCCATCAGACAGATGAGATAACCAGAGTACTAAAATCACTTTCTGCCCAGATGGAAAGGTGGGAATTAGAAGGGAAGCCCATGTACAGAAACCCCCAAAATGCTGATAATAGAGATTTTAGGAGACCTAATAACCATGGGCCATAGGCTTTCCCAAGGGAACAAAGGGAAAAAGACAGAGAGGATCAAAGGATTCAAACCCCTCTCCAAAATAACCTGGTTACTCATGAGGAAGGAGGGGAGATAGATGAATTCAACCCTGAAATTCACTGTGTTGAGGAAGCTCCTCCTTTTCCCCATCTGACTCAGTCTGCATATGAAAAATCCCTGATAAACATTCATATCCATGAGTTAGGAAAGGGAGAAAGGGCCGGTCATACCTCTAACAGATACAATCTCAGGTCAAGGAAGAAAGAAGGAGACTTTGATAGCCAAGACCAGCCCCTCATAGTAGATAGGCCCACTAAAGTTCCAGCAACCACAACTAAAGAAAAGAGAACTCAGAGTGCTTTGCCAACAACCAAAGAACCTGTCACTGAGGTAAGGGAAGCTCCTAAGCACATTTCCCCTTTTAATTTTGAGCATGAAATTCAAAAGATCAGGATTCCCGTCCCCATCTCTGAGCTGATTAAAAATGAAGATTTTAAAAGGTCCCTCTCTAAGCTGCTACACTCTGAGTCCCCTCAGCCTCCCTATGACTCAGTGAACCTTCAATATGAGAAACTAGCCGTCATCCTAGGTCCCATGGTAGAAGACAGAGATGATTCATCCCCTCCCTTCTACACCTCCCTGAACATATATGACAAAGTGTTGCATAATTGCCTCATGGATTCAGGAGCTTCTCATAACCTTATGCCCAAGATAGTCATGGAAGAACTGGGACTAGAAGTGACCAAGGAATATCATGACTTGTACTCTTTTGATTCGAGGCGAGTGCAGTGTCTAGGAGTTATCAAAGACCTAGTGGTTTCTTTGTTTCAGCTGCCCATGAAGAGTGTGGTCATGGACATTGTGGTAGTTGATGTTCCTCCCAAGTTTGGCATGTTGTTGTCAAGGTCTTGGATTAAGAGACTTGGAGGAATGCTACAGATGGATCTCACATATGCCACTATTCCAGTTTTTGGAGGGGAACACAGGAGGTTGTATAGAGAAGCCCAGCTTGCCTACATTGTCAGTGATGAAGCAGACCCCGCTAATCACCCCATCTTTGCACTTGACACTGATTTAGGGTCTAGTTTGTTACAGGTCATTGAAACTCCTGAGGCCCCTTTACAGATCAGAAAAAAACTCATCCTTGATCAAGAGATACCTTCTCCAGCCACCCCTGTTTGGAAGATGTTCTTTGATGGAGCTTCCTCCAATATAGGTGCATGCGCCAGAGTGGTTTTCATATTTCCCTGTCAAGAGACCATATCTCTGTCATACAAGCTGGAATTCAAAATCACCAACAATGTGGCAGAATATGAAGCTCTTGTTTTGGGTATGAGGGCTGCAAAAGAAATGGGAATAAAGGAGATGGCTATGTTTGGAGACACAGAATTGATCATCCAACAAGTAAAAAATGTTTATCAGGCCAAGCATCCTTGGCTTAGAATCTATAGAAATGAGGTATGGGACTTGATCAATAATTTCTTCTCTGCTTTCAACATTGTTTTCATCCCAAGGGAAGAGAATACCGCAACCGACTCCCTAGCAGTCTCAGCCAGTTTGTTCAGGATCCCCCTGCCACCAAAGATTAATGGTGAAGTCGAGGTAAGATACAGGCCATCCATCCCGGACAACATAAAGCATTGGAAGGTATTTGAGGACGATCTCGAAATCAAAAAAATTCTTCAGTCCATCGATGAGTTTTCTGCATTGCACATTGATCAGGACCCTGATCTAGAAGGTGACCCCCACCTCTGAGGTATTCTTGAATAAAATTGTTAATCACCAGATTATCCAACTTCCTAGCAACCACATTCTGAAGGGACTCATCCCTTTAGAGAGGTTGTTTGACAAGAATGATGTGGCAATAAAGGGTGGTGCTTCAAGTAAAGATGATGACATAGCCGAATGTAACATTGGTACGCAGGATGAGCCTAAGTTTGTCAAACTATCAAGCAGCCTGACCAGTTAATAGAGGGTGGAATACGCTGGGTTATTAAAGGAATTCACTTTTGTGTTTGCATGGGCATATGAAGACCTCAAAACTTATGACACATCTTTCATTGAGCACAAAATCCTGCTGAAAGAAGAAGCTAAACCGTTCAGGTAGAAGCTGAGATAGATAAATCCCATGTTGCTACCGGTCATGGAGAAAGAAGTGAAGAAATTGTTAGATGCTCGAATCATTGTCCCATTGAGGTATTTTTAGTGGTTGGCCAATTTGGTTCCAGTAAGAAAGAAAAGTGGGGAAATCAAACTCTGTGTTGATTTTCGGAACTTGAACAGAAGCTCAAGAAAAGACAATTATCCCCTGCCCAACATGGAGCACATATTGCAAAAGGTCACTGGTGCATCTAGAATATCCATGATTCATGGTTTCTCTGGATACAATCAGATATCGATCATGCCTGAGGACAGAGAAAAAATAACCTTCACCACTCCTTGGGGCACATTCATATATGCCAAAATGCCTTTTGGATTGATGAATGCAGGGGCAACTTTTCAGCGAGCTATGGATATAGCCTTCATTGGGGAGAAAGATCAGTTTGTAGTGATCTAGTTAGATGACATCACAGTCTTCTCCAGGTCAGACAAGGAGCACTACTGCCACTTGAGAAAGGTTTTCATGAAGTGTCAGAGGTATGGCTTATCCTTAAACCCCAAGAAATCCTTGTTTTCTATGAAGGAGGGGAAGTTGTTAGGCCATATAGTATCAGCAGAAGGGGTGAGAGTTGATCCTAGTAGGGTAGAGGTAATTCAGACCCTGTCATTTCCCAGATCTAAGAAGGAAGTTCAGGCCTTTTTGGGAAAGATAAATTTTTTGAGGAGATTCGTCTCAAATTTTGCTGAATTGGTGAAACATATCACAGCCATGCTCAGGAAGGGAAATGAAGTGAAGTGGACTACTGAACCCAGGGAATATTTTATTCAAATAAAGAAGGCATTGACTGAGGCTCTTGTGCTGATCAGTCCTGATTATATCAAAGATTTCTTGATTTTTTCTTTTGCTTCCTATGATACAGTAGCAGCGGTCTTGTTGCAGAGAAATGAGGAAGGACGAGAGCAGCCCAATGCCTTCTTCAGCAAGGTATTGAGAGATGAAGAAGTATGATACGGGATCATGAAAAAATAGGCCTATGCATTAGTGAAAGCTCTCAAAGATTTCAGAGTCTATGTCTTGCACTCGAAAATCACTGCATATGTTCCTTTGGCCTCTGTGAAAGACATTCTTATACATCCTGACATAGACGGAAGAAGAGGTAAGTGGATTGCCAAGATCCTAGAATTTGATCTGGAGATTAAGCCCACCAAGTTGATAAAGGGGCAGGGTTTGGCCAAGTTGCTGGCTGAATCTAATTGCAAAGCCTTAGGGATTAGCTTCATCAATGAGCGGGTTGAGTCATCCAACAAGAATTTTCAGGGTGCCTTGTCCCTAGCAACATGCTCCTGGTACAAGGATATCTTGTACTTTCTGCAAGAATTGAAGCCCCCCGATGGAATGGGAAAAAGCAAAGCAAGGGCTCTAAAGCTCAAGGCGGTCAGGTATTGCCTCATTGATCAAGCCTTATACTGGAAAGACCCTCTAGGGGTATTTCTGAGATGCCTAGACTCACAGGAGGCCCAGAAGGTTACGTTTGATTTTCATAGTGGCCTTTGCGGAGGTCATCACTTCTGGAAGACCACAGCTCACAAGATACTCCGAGCTGGGTATTACTGGCCCACTTTATTCCCCGATGTTTGCAGGGATATCAGAGCTTGCATCAATATCCAAAGGTTCTTAGGAAAGCAACAACTCAAATCACTGCCATTAAAACCCATAGTAGCTTTGACACCTTTTCAGCAGTGGGGGTTGGACTTCATCGGAGAAATTCATCCTCCCTCAAGTGGTCAGCACAGATGGATCCTGACTGCAACAAATTATTTCACCAAGTGGATAGAAGCTGTCCCCACCAGAAGCGCATCACACAAAGTAATTATTAGCTTCCTGGAGGATATCATAGCCCGATTTGGCTATCCCAGCAGGATTGTCACCGATAATGTTGCTTCTTTCAAATCTGAACCTCTAATTAAGTTCTGTGAGCAGTTCCAGATCTCACTAATTCACTCCACCCCCTACTATCCCCAATGAAATGGTTTAACGGAATCCTCTAACAAAAGCCTGATAAATATCATCAAAAGATTGTTAGAGGATAACAAAAGAGCTTGGGATTCAAGGTTGAAATTTGCTCTGTGGGCCGATCGTGTCACCACGAAGAACTCTCTGGGCACTTCACCAATTCAACTAGTCTATGGAGCAGAGGCGGTTTTCCCTAATCAGCTCGCCTTACCTATGGCGAAGTTCTTTCAAGACTACGAGGGAGAACCAGATCATATGATCAGAAGAATTCATCAGATAGTGGAAGTACAGCAGATCAAAGAACAAGTGAGGGACGCAGCTTACAGTCATCAGCAGAAGATCAAACAGACTTTTGACAGAAAGGTCAGGAAAAAGGAGTTCAAGATCGGGGACTTGGTATTTAAGTGGGATGCACCCAGACAGGATAAAGGCAAGCATAGCAAGTTCGACACCCTCTGGATTGGCCCCTTTAAAATCTCTGAGATTTTCTCCAACAACACATATGGGTTGCAGGATCTGGAGGGTGAAGAGGTTTTCAACAGCCCAATGAATGGGAATTTTCTGAAAAATGTTTTACTTGAGTCTTAGATGGCTCCTATGTTTGTAAATATTGTCTTTTAGTTCTTTGTTTAGTTTCTTTTTGCATGTTTTCGGCCTAATAAGTGACTCCATAGCCCAATAGCAAGGCACTGAAGCTACAAAAGGAGTTCTTAGAGCATCACAGGGATGAATCTATCCCCCATGGAGCCTAATGTTAGTGATAATTCTTGTCATGGGCTTGAGAGAATTCGAGTCTGCAAGTTGCACGAAATGCTCAAGCGCAGCACAGGAGAATCCCTGTTTTTCCAAGTAGCAGGTCAAGCGAGCAGGAAAAGTGTCGTTGGAAGCATCCAAGGTCTATTTTGCGAAGAAGATCAACGGTCGATGGGTAATTATACTCAGCTGAGTCACGCCAAGTATAGCGCAGAATTTTTCAAAGAGGTGAACGGTCAGAAGTCTAAGTGGAGAAATTGCGAAGTAACGAGGGTCGTTGATCGCGATCAGTTGATGTGTGGGTTCATTTCTTGAACTCGGGGTTCGTGAATTTGGAGGGCGGACCATATCCTTTGGTTGCGTGAGATTGCGAGTCGCGAGAATTGTGGAAAGGAAAAAAGCCATTGCCTCTTAGGATTTCGCGGAGGGAGAGTGCCAAGGTTTGACACTCCAACTCGCGAGGTCACGAGTTGCGAGAGGTGCCAACACTTAAGACTTAGCTGACAGTTACATGTGGAGGGCACCGAAAGTAAAAATAGCTATACAATATTGCCGAGAAGATCTCAGCCGTCCATCCAGAGGGACATGTGGTGCACGATTAGGCTCCTTGCC
Organism: Picea abies; assembly: GCA_900067695.1. NCBI lineage: Eukaryota > Viridiplantae > Streptophyta > Pinopsida > Pinales > Pinaceae > Picea > Picea abies. Next base: position 13,319 of record CBVK0103857535.1, read on the forward strand.
TTTTCTCCCTTCGCAACTTTGAAGAACGAGGACCAGCTTCCTCCCAGCCACAAGACGCGAAGCGCCGAAAGCATTCAGGACTCAAGCCCATAGTATCGTCGAAGTGTTTTCAGTCGTCCATCCATAGGGGACACTTGGCAGCAAGTAGATCCATCTCGGCACCTCGCCCATCGCGACTTCTACGCGCAAAGAATAGCTCCGTTATTTTCCGATGCGCGAGGTGCCGGGAGAATCTCGGACCCGAGCCCACGGCATCGTCGGGAGAAGTAAGAACCATGAAATCTAGAGGGACATGTGGCATGAAATTAGGCTCCTCGCCTTTTCGCCCATCGTGACTTTGAAACATAAGGACTAGCTCCTCCCAGCCGCGAGACACGAAGTGCCGGAGGCATCCAGGGCCCAGGCCTACAATATGGCCGAGAAGATCTCAGTTGTCCGTCCAAGGGGACATATAGTGCATGATCAAGCTATGTTTTCATTTCGTCTGTCATAACTTTGAGCATGAGGAGAAGCCTCCTCCCGTCCACAAAACGTGAAATGCCAAAAGCGCCTTTGAAGATAGGCACAGGGTCACGGCCCATGGTCACTTGGGGGTGATAGAAAAAACTGTGCAAAGGGCCGAAGCGCCAGGTTTAGCTGCAAAAGGGATCACTGTGTTCTCCAGGTTCCATTTCAACTTGATCTCAATCCTAGTACCTTCTCGGAGTGAATGAAGAAGAGAGAGGGTGGTTGAGGCCTCACTTCACTCATTAATTGCAGGGGATGGAGGGTCTGGAAAACCATCTTCCCGAGGAAGTACTGTGTATCGATTTTCTCAAAGACGCCATATTGAAGTCCTCAACTCGACAGAGAAGTCTGCGCACACTAGCCCAGCACTTAATGGTTCAGCTACCCTCCTTAAAGGAGCCATGCGTAGTTAAGATGGCACTTAAAGAAAGATATCAGTACGAGTTTGATTGAAGGGACACCCAGCCTTGGGTGACTGAGGCACGCCTCTGTGAGGAGAATTTTTCTGAGTATATAAACTCAGTCTTTGTATTTTGTAAGTATCGATGGTAGAGCAAAGCTCCCAATTGTAAAGTTTTAACAGATACCCTAGCTCTGGTTATGCATCTGTATGTGAGATTTCTTGTTTAATTTTAGATAGTCTTTCTTCTTCCATCTAAGTTTTTATCTTATACTAAGAGAGTTCATGATCGACTGATTCGCACGAATTATGGCAATTATGTTGTGATAAAGGATTTATTGTGGCACTATTGTTTTCTCTGGTTTACTACGTCTGAGCATAAGAAGATCTTGCATTTAGATGTCTTCTTCCACAGTCTATTAGGAACCCAATGTTTATAACAGACCTTCGCACCTCTCTGATACAAGTCTTTCCCCTACTCACCCTTACTACAACTCACTGTCTGAAGTTATCTAAGACCTCACTCACCCATGCATGCTTGGCGTAGTTTCAAAGTTGGAACCACATCGTTTGAGTTAATCTCCATTTGATCACCCCATTAAACAAATCGTGACATAAACTGATGGGTGTCGGGCTCTGCTCCTGCTGCAATCCAGGGGTGACTTCCATCGCCAACACCATTATCCCCATTAAACTTAGGGAAGTTTTCCACATATTTCCTATGCAAGTTTAGATTTGGCATAATTAAAGATTCATATATTGTTTCTACCTTGGGATTGATAGAATCACTTTGAATGGTAGCTATTTTGGGAGGATATGTTACAAGTTTTAGTGGGAGACTTAGAGAGAAGGAAAGGTTATGAATGAAACTTCCTCTAAAATGATTCAATGAGTATTCAACTAATACCACTAAAGCTAAGTGATAGGGAATATTATTTGAGTGAAACATAAATCTTTCTCTCAACTATTTTCAAGAAAATACAAAGCTTGGAGATTAAATTCTTACCTTGAAAATAAATTCCACCTTGAGAGTGAATATTGTAAGGATGTGCAATCAAATTGAGTTTGTTTCAACTTTATGGTAGGAATGTGGAATTTCCAATGAGTTAAAATACGTAGAAATATCTTCAACATTGGACACAATCATCTTTGAGAACATAGTGGAGTTTCCATGTCAATCATATACTATTTTTCGATGTTGGAGCATGATAAATTGGACTCTCTCCAACTATGCCTAATTAACTCATCGTAAATTGGGTCAACAAACCTCAAAATAATGAAAAACTATGATTTTGATAATTGTGTCAAATAGGTGCATCTTTGAGGGTATGTCATGAAAGTTTACAAGGACAAATTGTCACACAAGCCCAAAAATTGTACCCCTTACTAATCCAACAATGGGAAGCATGCCTCAGGTTGAATATAGGACTTCTAGATTGGACCCCTAGGTATGTACATGTAGTGGAGATCTTATAAATAATCTTTCTATTCCCTAACCAAAACGAGGGGAAGGATTTTTCTTAAACACTATAAATTGTTTTTCATGTTAATGGAGAAGCCATCATTCCTTGAAACAATTGTTGGAGATATTTTATATGTTCATGGAATTAGTGATAGAATGTTTTCTTTGTTGTTATGATGCATTTGAATGTTGAAAGGTTTGATTCTCTATTGTTTGATTTTCCTTCTTGAATGTTGCAAGGTTTGATTTACCATTAGACAATGAGGATAACTTACAAAATTTGGAAATCTTTTCCCCGAGTACCTTCTCCTCAAAATCATGAAAACAACTCAATGAATCCTTTGTCAAAAAATAAAAGAGTATGTATATTTGATGATATTGATAGCCTAAATGGTAGCAATCTACAAAATAGTATTGTACAATATATTTTCTACAACCAACATACTATATTCAAGGATTGCACAATAGAAAATGAACTTAACATGCGAACAAGGAACAAACATGATTACGTACCCTCTTATCAATCCTTCTGTAATGGGACAAAATAATCTATGAATACTTTCCCCACACATTTATATGGCATTAGTCCACCTAGTTTGAGAATAAATAAGATGGTATACCTAAAGGAAGAAGTAATACCACATGGGGAAATTGATGAAAGAGATATTGATGTACATGATAATTATCTACAATAATTGAATCCTAAAGTGTATCCTATATTACAAGAATTGGACCAACTCTATGTTGTGGCCTCTTGGGATGAGTTGGACCAACTCTCTGTTTTGGCCTCTTGGCTTCTACCTTTTGGGATGATTTGGACCAAATATATGTTGTGGCCTCTTGTTGGATCCCTAAAACACTCTACATCCAAAATACTTAGCTCACTAACTTATCTTCTCATTTTATTGAGTGTAGGTACCACCAAATAGGTACCTGTTAGATCTATCTTCCTCAACTTGGGATCAAGATATACTAGGAGAGGTCAAAAGTGAGATGTATTGTACTAGATCTAACAGTTCTAGATCAACTAGAGCTGAAAAGGTAAGGAGAAGATTTTGTAGATGCATGAAATTTTTTATTGTCGAAGGAGGGGCATGTCATTATGGTGATGAGAGCATAGGTGACATTGAGTTTCCCTTGAGGTATAGACATCTAGTGAAACAATGAGTACCTAAGGAGCTACCTCAATTGGACACATATTTCTTCATCAATGGGAGGATGTATAACATTGCTCCATCGTCCTTACATGGATTGGGGCTATTTTCCATGGATGGAATAAAGGTCAAATATGGAATAAAGGTCAAATTTCTAAAAATACAATCATTCGTTGATGTTGGTTTGATATACACGAAGTATGTGGAGATACAGAGTTGCTGCAAATTATATACAACTAGTAGAAAACAATCAAAACAAAGGGGAGACTATGTATATTGATGGAAGGCCAAAAGCTTTCAGAAACATTATGGGCTTTATAAATAGTACACGACCAGGGAAAACAACTAAGCAACCAAATTGCATATTTTAGGGGTGTGAAGGACATCATGTATTTGTATGTGCAACAAAATCAATAGTTGCAGGTAAAGAGTTGTTGATCGATTACAATTTGAATCGAATATATGGAGGGGATGCTACTATGGGGGTACATATCTTATATACCATTTAACTAAACCTTTGATCAATCGCTCTTATTATTTATTTATTTTCATTAATTATCATATATACCATTTAACTGAACCATTTGCATTGATTGTCTTGCTTCTTGTATTGTGGCAGAGTGATCATGCCCAGATGCCTGCACGGTCTGGAGGCAGCTCCGAATAGGTAAAATTCGATGTAATAACAATTATTTTATTATATAATAGTTGTTAATATGATTACAATATATAATTTCTTTTAATGTTACAATTATTTTCATAAATTTTATATATTGATTTATCGTATCAGGGTGACTGTGGAAAGTCACTTGCAGTTACATCCGTCAGGGCTAACCGTGGAAAGTCACCTGCAACTACATCCATCTAGGGTGGCCATGGAAAGTCACCTGATGTGTTGCATAAGGTAAATGTTAATAGTAACTAAATATGATTACAATAAGTAAATTTTTTTAATGTTAAAATTAATTTCCTTAATTTTGTTGTTTGATGTTTGTAGTCCACACTCGATGTGGATGATGAGGTGTTTGAGGAAGAAATATTTTATTCGACAAACCCAATGGAAAATGTTAGGAAGGACCTGAAAAAGGAAAACATAGAATTACTTGGTTTGATTAGCAAAAGACCCATGACGGAGGAGATCAGTGCAAGAATTAATGAGTTGAAAGCTCAAATACATTCTTATGGGGTAAGTGGCATCTTTACATAATTTTATCAGCTATGAAATATATTCATTAATGATTTTTAGTTTTATATTTTTTATATGATCTGATAAAGTCAAGTATTCTTTTTGTAGGAGTTTTTAAAACCCAAGAGTGGACAACCTACAAAGACCGTTATTGGTAGTAGTGATGGTCTAGTGCGACCACAACATCGACATATCATACCAATGAGGATTTTTTACTCTCCTGAGGTTAGCCTCTAATCAAATGATGAGAATATTGATTTTGAGCAACATGACATGCCCGAGCAGGGCCATACAGACACTGTGACTCCACATGATGTTGGAGATGAACCTAGTGTCGATTGCAAGGAGGATTATCCTGGAGTAGCACAGGTGAAAGGCATAGGAACACTAGATGTCACTTTTCTAGTGGATGACAATTGTGTTCCAATAAAGATACAAAATATTGCAGGTATTTATTAATTAATTGATTGATTTTTATCATGTAATTGAAAAACACATATGTCGAAATTATTTTAAAAGAATGATCATAATGTTTTTGCAGGAAATAATGTATTCTATAGGAACTTGAATGACAAGGCATTGTAGATTTTTGGCCCCACCATTTGCACAAGGTGGAATGGCCAAGATAGAAATTTTAAAGATGAATTGATAAGACATATGGTAACTTGTTTGGAAATACATTCAACAAAATGGTGGTGACTCATTTAGTTGGCGAGAGTTTGAAATATACGAGGGCCAAATATAGGAAAATATTAGAAGAAAACCTCAAGTATGAGTTCCCTCCCATGGTTTAGTAGAAAGAGTGGAAGACACTGATAGAGGATGCAAAGGATGATTTTCTAAAAAGACAAGGAAATGAACCATGACCCGGTAAAGCAAGGTACGACACATCATATTTTTAGTGAAATATGCTCAATTTTTATTTATTTTTAAATAACAATTGTGACATCTAACATATTTTAAAATTTTCATAGGCTACCCTACGACTCCAAAGAAACAAAGGCTAGAATGGAAAAGAATGGGAAACATAAAATGGGCCAGGGTGGCTACAAAAAACTAAGAGCCTGAATTGTAAGAATTAAATGATTAATAATGGAGAATATTTATTTAACAGTAGAAAACAAATAATTGTTTTATTACAAGAAATTTTAATGATGTTATGCATTGTAGGGAAATATGTTCAAATCCACTGCCACCGAGGAAGACCTAAATATTGGTTTCAAGTTTGGTTTTCAAAGTGTGGTTGAATATCTAAAAATCTTGGGGAAGACGCCAATCTCCCCAGTTATGCAAATGCAGGTAAATAAAATCAATAACGCCATCATTGTAGTATACTTGTAAAATCTATTCATGATTGATTATATCACCAATGAATAAATTTTTATGTTTGTTTTAAGAAGGAGAGAAACTGATGCAGTGAGGGTAGCGGTTATCAACAAATACCAATTGATAGTGGGGAGCACCTATCACATGATATTAGAGAGAATACTAGCCATTTGGGTATGTATGCTTTAGAAATAGAAGTATCTATTATGATTATAGACATTTATTTGTTAACGTGTACTTATAAAGTTTATTCTTTCAATGGAAGAGCATGTAGCTCATGAGGGTGAACTGCAAGAGGAACAAACGATGCAAGCAATGAACACACCAATTGCCACAACTAGAGAGACAGGTAAAGAGCAATATTGTAATTTTATTTGAAATAATGAAATAGTTCTTTCAATAATATTTTACAATATCAATATGACTGTTTTCGTTGTTGTAGTTGATGCCCATTTGTAGCTACCTTCACGCCCTACTCATCGACATACCAGAAGTATGGTACACGAGGGCATGGAAACACAATCAACACAACTAGGATAGGGCGTAAGAAATACATTTCCAGATGAGGATGATGATATCCCACTTGTGAATTTTTTAAGAAAAAAACCAAAAACCAAAAATAATTGATTGTATAAATTTATGACTTGTATTTTGATGAATATCGTTAGTAATATGAATGAATGTTTATATGACTTGCCTCCTTATGCATGAATGTTTATATGTTTATATTCTTGATGACTTTCCTACTTATGCATGAATGTTTATATGTTTTCTATGTAAAAGAAATCATTTATTGGGTATGGGGAATTGATAGCGATGTGAGGGGGGGGAGGGGCCATATGAGACTCCACCTTGACGTGGTTGGACCAATTCAGTAGAGAATAACCTATTCTCGAAACAAAGAGAAACTCATTAATGTATTCCACTTTAGTATTTCTAGAGTCTTTTACATGTTTAAATGCATGTTTATTTGTTTATATATTATTTACTCATAAAATTTTTGTCTTTGATGATTTTTGCGGGTCTTGGTGATGGAAATGCAACTCGTCGACAACTCTTATCAAGTAGTATGGGCAGATGGACCTCGTGAAAGGACATTGATAAGATAAGGGTTTTGACGTGTTTTTTATAGTCTAGTTAGCCCATTGGTTTTATTCCATTAGTAATTGATAATTGGGTGCCTAATTTACCGTTGCATGTTTTTTATAGTATTTTATAGTTGCATGTTTTTTATAGTCTTATACATTAGATCATTTGGTGTTTTATAGTATTAGTTGGACTCTTATTTCGGGATGATTCCTGGTTAGAAATTTACTTGCCACATGATAGATGTATGACTTGATGAATTGTTACGAGGAAAATCTCTCTATGGCTAGGGGTAAACCACAACAGATGGAAATGACTACAGAAATCGAATCTAATATTAAGTATGATATATAAACAAATATCCTAGCAAGACAAGATAAAAGGCCTACCTCATCCAAATGTTCGATGAAGTCCACTGTTGAGCACTTTACTCAAAGCAATACACCTGCAACTAGTCCTCAACAACCAAGAAATGAAAGCATATGGTGATAATACATAATGTTAGTACATTCAATAGCATAATCCATCAACATTCATAACAAATATGCCCATGGAATAACAACTCAAATATTCGCAAGATATTAATTGGACGAGAAAATAATATTTTTATTGAAATGTAATCAACAGAAGTGAATGAATTACAAACTTCCGTGTCGACACGGTTTGGCACCGAGAAACTAAGTTCCTTCCAGCTGGGCCTCCACCACTTCAATCCTCCACCAAAGGCAAGCTCATATAAGATAGACAATGAGGTTCTCAATTATGTAGGAAATATTTTGGGGGCTGAACAATGTGTTCTGACTTAAAAGGACAAAGGGATGCAGACTCAATATGAAGTGAATAATTTCTCCAGAGTAACTTTGCTCTCAAAGTTGAATTCTTCTCCTCTTTTCCATAGCTCGGATTTGGCCTATTTGTAACCTTCAAGTGGAACTGAAGGTTCGAGTCAAAATGTTTCCAGTATGTGGAAGGTCAAGGATCATGGATCTCCTGACGTGACATGGAAACCCGACACCATTTTTTAATTTTGGGCCCAAATCGCGTTGTACGCAAGCTGTAGTGGTGCAACTTGTGTATACACATGATGTACTATAGGCAGAGCATGTATATGTAGAAAAATAATGATTTTATCTCTGGGATTTGCAAAAAGGTACTTCAAGTCTGCATAGGGAAATGGAAAAGGGCCCTCTGTGTAAGTTTGCATAGGGTGAGTCAAATCTTGCTATAACAGATGCCCCCTAATGTGTGAGGTTAGAGGAGTATTTGCAATGGCTGAAAAGAACTATAATACCCATAAGTGGAGTAATGGGTACCCAACTGGAAGAAATAGTTTCTCATTACAATCTATACTGACTTTGCATACATGGCTGCCAATTTGAATTACATTGCAGATCCATGTGAAAATATACCAAACAATTGTCCATGGCCATGAATAGGCAATACAAAGTTGGCTACATGCCAAAGGATGTCATAGTCATGAACAAGGTGTAGTAAAACCAGTCTCAAAATAAATCTGAATATATCTGTATACAATGGAGTACAATCTGATCTCCCATGATCACTGAAGTCACATAGGTACTGGTCCAATGAAAGGTAGCAACAACTTAGAAAAGTTACAACTATAAATGAAAAATACCCTCTGAATAGAATCCAATGAAGAAAACTGCTGACAAAGGTGAGGAAACCACCAATATGGCTAATGGCATCCAAGACACTGCATGAATCCCAATGTGTGAATAGATTTCTTGTCTTCGAACGCAAGGGAAACCACCCAGTGAGCGACCAATGATGAAATGTCGACTGCTAGGTTCAAGGTTACCTACCAACGAGGAAAGTAGGACTAGGGTGTGAAATATGACTACAACTTGATGTGATTCTGAGACAAACTAAGGGTATGGCCAACATGCAAATTCAAGAGTTCTAAGGAATGGCCGACACAGGTTGATAAACATCGTTTGAACAAGAGCACGAGACATATGGAAGAATATGGTAGCATAGACTCAATGATGAAACCTTGAGATACATGAGGCATCAATCAAACTCTCCATAGGGACTGAAAGAGTAAGTAGTTAGAGGAGTAAACTCTATATAATGAGCTCAACTTCCTAAGGTCATGCTAAACCCAAAATTATGATGACAAGTGGACTAAAAATTTTTGTGCTATGTGCAAAGGCGACACGACTTCTGCAAATATAAGATAATACTCGTGTCATGTATTAGATAATATAATAAATTCATATGTTAGCTATAAGGGACTCCCAGTCCTATGAAAAAATCTCTGTATGGGCATCGAATGGAGCAGAGGATCTAACTAGAGTACCCATGTTTGGTAAGTCTCTACTATTTGATAATGACACTTCTAGATACAGATAGAAGGTTCTATGTCGCTATAAAATGGGTTCGTACCTAAGGCATATGAGTGAGAGTCATAAGACGATGCAAATGTGCATGATGTAATTGATACCTATCCTATATGCTGGGTAATGAAAATACTTGTCCAAAGTTATGAACGAGTGACATGGCGTTGAAAACCGCAAGAATCCCTTGATAAAACTACAAAAACCATCTCAATCCACTGTCGTATTAGTCCATTAGGTCAAAATACTATCTGAAACTATGCCAAGTGGGTAAAAATTTGCTATAAATAGTAAAAAAAACCAAATTTACTATACCATTTGTATTTTTTACCCAAATAGTGGATTTTGGACCAAATTATCTTCGAACTTCAACTGGTTATTGCGAGGGCTACAAGCGACAAAATCGACGACCGTCTAAACCGGGTAATTCCTCTTCCTCTCCTCTTTCTTTGGATTAGAGTTTGTAATTAGGTTCCAATTTTTAAGTTATTTAGGGTGCAAATTAAAACTTTAGGTGTACGCAGGCTACAATTCATCGGTCGCGTATACACATGCTTATATGCGTCTATTTAAAAGATATCCAGCATATACTCATCCCTATACGCGACTGTGAACACTACAATCCACGTATATGTCCATAAACAATGTTTTTTAGTGGTTCCTAACTCAAAAAGGGATTTGTCTCTTACAGGATGGTGCTGGAGTGGAGGGAAAGGGAACATGAGGAGGTAGATGTTGTTGTGGAGAGAGATCCAGGGGCACAAATTACCTTGAAAATATGCGGGCTATATAAGTTTTGGGTTCTCAATGGTATGAGGGCCCAAGTGAGATTGCTACAGTTGCTCGTGGATTACTGGGATCCATTAAGGACAACCATTAAGGATTGAAGTCAAGGAAATTTATTTCTTGACGGGGTTGTCACGTCGGGGTGAGGTGGTCAACCTCAAATCCCGGGGAGCTGGGAGAGGTATGAAAATATAAGAATACATAGACGCTCATTGCATTGCAGGGATCAAGAAGTTCAGGAGCCAACTCCCAATTCGAGCGATAAACAATCTAAGCCTCAAGATTGTTGTCCTCATTTTGACACAGATCACAGGATCGACCTCTTTGCACCATGCATCGAGGCCGCTTATGTTCTGCTGAGTGGAGTGCTTAATACCCACGGTGTACGACTGGTGCACCTCACTGCTGGCTAAAATGAAGAGCCAGTTGACAGAAGGAAAACATGGTAGTAAAAGGAACTTCGGGTTCGCTTCTATCTTATGTAGATTTTTCTTCAAGCAAGTTCCAGGCTTGGGACCTAGAGTCGAGATTATTTCATGTGGACCTTGCGATCCAACCATGGAACGATGGATCGAGGTGATGAGGCAACAGGGGGGAGGTAGGGTGCCAACACCCTACAACGATGACTTCTTCTTCTTGTGGAGACGAAAGGTCATAGCTCTGGATCACTATAATTACACATGGATCGACTTTAGAGAAGATCCTGACATGCCATTACCGCCAAGGGCTGCCTACAGAGACATACGTATGTGAAAGTTTTTTAAATATTTCATTTTTTTGTATTTTTCTTTAGGGAAACAAAAATATTTTTGGATGATGTTAAGTACTAATTAGACATGTATGTGACGCAGACGTAGGTCCACGACGACTGGATGGACTTCCATGACATCGTCAGAGGCACCGGGGAGATGAGGCAGCGTGAGGAGATGCAAAGAGAGTCCTTCAAAATGTGCAGGGCAACCTGTCTCATTTGACACAAAGGATTTTGATGGTTCAGGTGGAGGATCTGTCGGAGGCTATGCAATGACAGGTGGTAGGCGTGCCCCATGCTTGGGTGCGACTCTTTCGACGTCTCACAAATTCCGTAGTTTTCTATCATGACACTCATCCGGCGCCACATGTGTAGATGTCATGATTATTGTATGATCGACTGTATATGTATATTGAGGGTATTAGTCCCAATTTGTACTATAAACATCATATTTTTTGAAATATATATAAAACATAGTTCTTCGAATTTACTTATGTTACAATGTGTACATTGATGAGAATGTTTTCTTTTCTTTAGTTGTGTGACAAATGCCAATCTAAAAAAAAATAGCCTATGCATCAGATACATAATTAGAACTCCTAGGTATGTGATGATAAGTAATAAAATTAAACTGTTGTTCCAAAATTCATACCTGTAGGAATCTTCGGAGTAAATTAGGGTCACACACACGGTAACTGTCATTCAAATAACATGCTACTAACTGGGAGTCCAGGAGAACCTCCAAAGAGAGAATACCATGTGAAATGGCATCGCGTAAAAGTTCTATAACGATGCTACATTCGACCACATTATTCATGGATGGCCCTAGGCATACAACACCTGAAGACACCAGTAGACCCTCAGGTGAGTAAACAACCCAAGCGGCGGAAGCCAAGTTCCGTGTATGATGACTGGCCCCGTCTGTGAATCCTAAGTAGACCGAAGACTCCGTTGACATTTTCCAACCAAGGGAAAACTCGATAAGCAAGATGAAGATAAAAATAAAGGGAAATATATATATACACTAAATTACATTAGTATACAAAGAGTTACACCCAATCTTGGGGCTCAAGTGTAATATATTTTCAAATAGATCCCATTTCTGGGCTCAACCAACATGTTCCCTTCATAATCTTCTAATTCATAGGCTCCTTTTTCTAAGACACGTCACACGATATAGGGACGGTGCCACATGGGTTTGAACTTGTCTGCCCCCAGTGGTTCTTTGGCTTGATCATATAAAAGGACCAAGTCACCCTTAATGTACAACTGAGGATAGACAGACTTATCATACTAGACCTTGACACATCTTTTATTCACTTCGATAACCATAGAGGTGTCTCGACACTTCTCATCTAGGCTCTCTAGGTGTACGAGGCGTCGTTCGAGATCATAAATGTCAGGTAGAAGCGCAACTTCCAATCTAAGAGAGTGGATTTCACATTCAATAGGTAATATTGACTCCACACCGCGTACTAATTGGAACGGAGAAAAACCTGTGGCGGTCTTGACCAAGGTTCAATATGCCCAAAGTGTGGGATATAGCATGATATGCCAGTCAAATTTGCTCTAGCTGATAGTTTTATGCAAAATGGTCTTGAGAGACTTGTTCACGACCTCTACTTGTCCATTTGCCTGGGGGTAGTAAGGGGACAAATGACCATGCTTAAAACCCAGTTTAGATGCTAGTTCTTCCATCATTTCATTCTGAAAGTGACTTCCATGATCAATGACAATCTCACTCGGGATTTCGAACCTGGATATAATTTGATTGAATACAAATAAGGCGGTAGTCTTCCCATCATATTTAATTGTAGGCATGGCCTCGACCCACTTAGTAAATAGTATACGACCACGATAATGTGTTGATGCCCCCCAACTGAAGTTGGGTTGTGATCCATAAAGTCCACCCCCCACTTGGTGAAGGGACCAACAATAATGACTGGATGGAGAGGGGATGGATGTGAACGCATTTTCTGAGTGAACACCTGGCAGGGATGACACTTCTTAACCGCTTCAACACAATCTTTAAATATAGATGACCAAAAATAACCGACTCACAAAATTTTATGGGTTGTCGCAAGCCCAGATGGATGACCACCACAAGCCCCACTGTGGAAGTCATTTAAAACATACTCGGCTTATTCATGAATTAAACAATGATGCAAGATATTATCTACTCCTTGACGATATAGAGTGTCATCAACGATAAGATAGTTATTAGCTTGGTATGGTATATGCCGTCGGTCATCTCGTGAGAGATGCTGAGGGAACTTAAAAGTTTGAAGATAGAGAACAACGTCTCCATACCGGGGGTATGATGACGAGACAAGGAAAATGTGTTCATCCACAAATGAATCAACATGAACAACATCCTTGTCTAATCACGGGAAGTCGGATATTAACTCTGCAAACACTAGTGATTTCTTGGATTTTATAGAAGAGAAATCGAGATCAAACTCTTGTAGGATGAAAATCCATTTATTGTACTTTCCCCCTATGATACGCCTGGTAAGGACATATTTAAATGGATTTACATCGGCAACCATAGTATTTTTTCAAAGAAATATATAATGTCGTAACCGTTGGACTGCATGAACGACAACCAAATCTAGCTTTTCAACGTGAGAATATTTGAGTTCAGGGTCGACTAATTTTCGACTGAGACAATAAATGACGTGCTCATGGAGCTCATCATCCTCCTGAACCAACACCATACCAATCGTCTCTTCGGATGTGGTGAGATAAAGCAAGTAATATATATTGTAGTTAGGATACTTTAGTAGAGACATCGATTCCAAGGATTTCTTCGAAGCATCGAAGGATTCCCGGGCTCACTCATCCTAGATAAAAGGAGTTTCCTTTTTCAAGAGACACATGAAACCCTTAGTAATATTAGCATAGTTCACTATAAACCGATGTAAAAAGTTAGATTTCCCCTGTAAACCTTGAATTTTTCGAATAGTGCGTGGGGGAGGCAATCAAAGTATTGCCTCAACCTTTAATGAATCTACCATGATCCCAGTCTCAGATACTAAAAATCCTAGAAGATGACCTGACCTAACGCAAAAGATGCATTTATGAGGGTTCAACTGGATGCGATAATGGCGACATATTTCAAAGACTAGTCGAAGGTGCTTAGGGTGATCCACTCTCTTACGGGAGTGAGCACCAAGATCATCAAGATAGGCTTCGACTATATACTTGAGATCGTGAAATACGAAGGTCATAGCTTGTTGGAAGGTTGCTCCGACATTTTTAAGGATGAAAGGCATCTTCCGTTATGCAAAAGTACCCCAAGGGAAAATAAATGTCATCTTGTGTTGGTCCTTGGGTTTAATATGAATTTGGTTATACCCTGAAAATCCATCCATGAAAGAAAAAAATTCGCTCCCCAGACACTCGTCGAGAATCTGATCGATGAAGGTTGTCGGGAAGTTGTATTTAGGATAGACTTTGTTCAGGTCACAAAAATCCATGCATACACGGATGGATCCTTGCTTTTTATTCACAGAAATCGTATTGGATACCCATTCAGTCAAGGGAATCGGGTAGATAAAGCCAATATTAAGCAATTTTTCTACCTCTGCCTTAATAAGAGGGGCCTTCCTGGGATTGACAGCTCTAAGATGTTGTCGAACAGGCTTAGCATCCAGGTAATTTTTAATCTCATGTTCGACAATTCGGGGGTCGATTCCTGGCATCTCTTCATATGACCAAGCAAATACATCTCATAATTCCTTGAATAGTTCGGTGTAGATCAGGATCTCTTTTGGCGAACAATCTGCACCGATGTGTACATTTTCAATCTTTCTAGGGATACGAGAGATATCGATCGTGATGATAGGGTAGATACTCACCATGTTTCCTTTGACATAAATGTCGTGCGTATCAAGTGGAACTGCGGCGTGACCGACTATCTCACTCAAAGTAGATCTAAAGTCATCTTGTTTGATTCTAGCAAGCTCTAGGAGAAAATAAGAGTGATGATGCATATCATCCCAAGGTTTGTCAAAACCATTCATGGCTTCAATGATAGCTTCATCCGAAGGAAAAGTCTCATCAAGGCAGTCATGTGAACAAGACGACGAAGTGGCCCACATAGGCTCTAGGACAGGATCCTCCTCGTCTGTCTATGAGGTAACAGGATCTGGATCGATAGAAGAGTCAAGAACAACTTGATACACAATCTCTGTTGCCGATAGTGGCATGGCCATTCTAGAATGTGATTGACCTTCACAAGATGTTGAAAAGGAAGGTAGGGTCCAAGGATCATTAAAAAGGGAAGTGCGGAAAGGAACAGACCTCTCTGACGAAACAAAACTACTGGACATGGCGTAAATATGGTGAACCAGTGCCATGAAGTCGAAGGTACCCATAAGGGATGAATACATTTCGACACCAATATTCTCAGTTTTCGGTTGAGAATTGTTGATCATGGGGATCGACGGTCCAACAAATGCAATGGGACTAGCATACACAAAGGACAACTGGTCGATCGTCACGATCTTCCCATCATGAGGAAAATAAAGCGCACAGAAGACGAACGATACGATTACAGTCATAGTGTAAGTCCAATTGTGTCCTAGTAACACGTTATAATCAAGGGGCACATCAACCACCTCGACATCCACCTCTACCGTCTTCCCACCTAAATGGATTGGAAAGGTAGGAAGAATACCAAGAGGGCGGAAGGAATGACTGTCAAAAGCATTCAACATGGTTGGATATTGAGAAAGGGTTGGAGAGACGAGGGATTTCCAACATACCAGGGACATCACACATGTTGCAGCGTCTTCATTGACAACAATACGCTTGATGGTATACTTCGAGTAAACCACGTGGATTTGGAATTCCACATGGTTAGGAAAGCGAGGTTTCACATCTGTGACGTCAAACTTGATAACTTTCGAGCCACAAGGATCTAGAGCTCCTAGCGTAGATAGCAAGGCATTCCTCTATGAAGGACATGTCTAGAGTACCTCCAGAGCCGACATCACAAAAGGGGTTTGACCTAGGTTCTCAACAATAGAGTAATTTTGGGTGTCTCTAGCATTAGGATTGTGGGTAGAGCGCTTAAGTACTCCTTCTGGAATACAAGGCGAGGGCTTTGGTTTTTTGATCTATAAGGGCATCTCCATAGGAGAGGGAGACTCTAGACCGAGTTCAGTCTGTGGAGACATGTAATCGTGAGACTGAGTGGCTACATTAACCTCAGATTTAACCATATTGATGCATAAATGGTCATTGTCTTATGTCGGTGGGTTTTGACTCCCACTCGTGATCCAAAATGGATCCAAGAACCAAAATGGGTCTAGGAAGACCTAAAACTCAAAGTGCTCAGAATCTCTTCAAAACGGACATGTACGTAGGTATTATCGTTACGAACCCAACGAAACTTGAACGGGCTCAAACAGACACCGTATGAGAAATATATCATGTTCTGTTCATTTTTCCAAGCAGGGAAAATTTTTATGACTGTGCAGTCCGTACAGTGCTGACGTTGCAGCTGAATGTACATGTCGTATGACCGTACAATGACATGGAAGTGAGTTGGCACGTTGATAGGGAAGACATGCTGGAAGACAGGCGACAAATGGTTGGTTGAGACGTGAATGGTATGGTGCCACGTGGCCGAGTCATGGGATGCCACGTGGGACCCCTATGTTGGTTGTATTGGAAAAAAATTGTGTGGAATCCACAAGAGTCGAACCTGTGACCTTCGGTCTGGGTGGAGCATTTTGAGAGGGTCGGGTTACCAACCTGCCCATGGTGGAGCTTATTTACAATGGTCTGATTTAATTATTTGAACTTACCTTTGTTGTATTTTGGGCAGAGTTAAGGGTTGGGGCCTAGACCCAGCCCCCGACACAAATTACCACATGACCTCTACATATAATTTTGACCTATGGTTTGGCATGGGAGTTTTGTTTGGCACGTAGTGTGTAGCCTCGTTTGGTTTAAGCCCACGGTCCAGGTTGGATACCATGTAACCACCACTATTAACGTTTGGCGTAGATTGTGGGGTTAGCGTCGATTGGACGGGCTAGCCTTCCGACCACGACACGTGACTAGAGACTCAAGACTAGGGGCCAAAAATGGTTTGGGGGTGCTTGGACGTATAGTCTGTGGCCACATGGGCCATAGCCACATGACCAGGGCCAAAAATCAAGGGGCCAAGACACATTTACTAGCCCGTGGACACATGGATCTGTGCCATATGGACAAGAGCTCGAAGATAAGGGGTTGCGCCGAATATTTGCCAATTTTGTGGGTTTTTAACTATATGTTAAATATTTTAGTGATTTTTAAGCCAGTTTTAAGAGATTTTGGCCATTATTGGAGGATCTGGAGCTCTTTTTGAGGCCAGATCTTGGGGGGCAAGTTTATGTAGAGAAGCCATTGAGGAGAGAATTTTTTTGGGCCATTTTTGGGAGCTTCGTTCATTTGTTTTCAATGTTGTTAGTTGTGTTGGGTTCTTGAGATCTAGCAGAACACAACCATATTAGTTTGTGATCCATTTGGAACTTTGATGATGTTTTTGAAGTTTTGAAGAGAAATAAGAAAGCCTCACCCATTGAGACAAAGGCTCGGAGACGTAGGGGATATTTCCAAATTTCGTTATCAACTTTTGTTGTTATGGTTTGCTGATTCTTGTGCTTATTTCCAGATCTGTATATTTTATTATGGCTTCTATGTTACATCATTAATTCTTCCTCTTTCATCAATTTTCTTAAATGGTTAATGAACTCATGTTTTAAAACTCAACCATAGTCTTTAAAAGATCTTTTTGGATCAAGTGGTATCAGAGCTAGTTGACGATTGGTTTTTGAGTTTTCATGATTACTAGGGAAAAGATGAATCATGGTGAAGGCGAGCTTGTTGAAGAGAATCTTGAGATTGGATCGAGAAAGATAAATTCTCAAAGTGAGAAGATGGCATCAGAAGAGGGACTTTCTCATGAGGAGAAAGAGTTTATAAAGACTTTTTTCTCCATGTCGGATATGGTGAAGATTCTATATGACGATTACTTGGATTGGAAGAGACTGATTCTAGGTGAATCTTCAAAGGTCAAAAGTGAAGAAGGAGAGGATCCTCCTAAAACTCCTCCTTCACCTCCTTCTTCTCCATCAACTTCTTCTTCTTCAAGTACAAGTTCCAAATCCACCACAAGGAAACATTCCCATAAACATAAAAATGAATGCCTTTACTTAATCTTGATGTGAAGTTTGAATTACTCATGTATGATGGTGAAGTCAATACAGAGAGGCTTGAGAAATGGGTCATACAAATTGAAGTTTATTGTAGTCTGAAACAAATCAAGGATGAGGCAACTCAAATCAAATTGGCATCACTTCGACTTGCATACAAAACACTCATCTGGTGGAAAAACAAGTTGCAAAATGACATGCAACAAGTGGGAAATGTATTTCCATCATGACACGTTTTTATTTCTGCATTTACGAAGCAATTTTATCGTTTGGGTTATAAAGAGAGGGATTTAATTAAATGGAAAGGTCTTAAACTAAGAAAGGGACAAACAGTGCAAGAATACAAAGATGAATTTTGTAATATGGCATTAATGTTAGACATTCCATTACATACCCAAGAAACTCTTATGAAGTATATAGGAGGTTTACCTGCACACATTCGTAGCACTAATTTATGTTTGGACCTACTAATCTTGATGAGGTTTTTGTTCAAGCAACATACATTGAGGCAGGGAAAACATGAGTTGGTGTATCAGGGGAATCGTCTTCAAAGAAAGAGGACAAAAGGAAGTGGAATGGCAAGAAGGCAAATTCAGTGGCAAGAAATGAAGAGAAGCTCTCTTGCAAGCATTGCAAGAAAGAAGGGCATGATGATGAACATTGCTGGAAATTGCATCCTGAGAAGAGACCAAAGTGGTTCAAAGAGAGAAAAGGGAGGCAAACAGTTGCAACAACGTCACGACCAACAGACTTGGGATCGGATTTAGGTGATGAATCTAAAATTTCAGCAGTTGGTTTGACAGGTAAACTTGGTGATGGATATGATTCTAGAAGTAAATCATTTCACATAAGGGTAATAATGAGACATACTAAGGTCGTGATCCAGGTGGATATCGGTGGCCACCCACCTTTTCCAACAGGCTCAAAACAATTTTCTGGTAATTTTGGCAATTTACTATTTTTAACAGTTTTTAACTTCCGGGGCCATTTTGAGGGCCTAAATGAAGGTTTTTCGAGATTGATCTTCTCAATGATATCCTAAGGAATGATTGAGCCCCCAAAATGAATCTCCTATATGATACCTTTCCAACGGGCTATCATACGCCTAAAACGGAGATCGTATGCAAAAGTTATGACCCCGGGAAGTTAATGTACTAACTTACCCAAACGGGGCCCACATGACTTTTGGTTCTTCATCTCCTAGGGTTGGGTTTTTGGATGTCTAGGGTTTTTGGCATTCCTGTTCATTGTAAAAAGGCCTTTAGAGCCTCATTTTAATCATCTTCTTGTGAATGAGCACAACTGTCACATCTCTTCTCAGAGATAAGCCACCACCATTCCAACAAGCTTGTTTCCACTGCATTTTACAGTTTCAGCTTATTTCGTTATTGAATAGAAAACCAATTTTATTGTATCTCTGTTATTTTTTGTTAAGAAACTGTTAATAATCTGTATTCATTTCGTTCTGCTCATAAAATCTGGATCAGTGGTATCAAAGCAGTCTTCTCCTTGTCATCTTAATGCATGTCCCCAACAAGGTCGAAATACAAAGAGTTGGGTCTCAAGCTTGTTTCTCTTGAGGACAAAATCTCTCGCTTGCCCAAGCGACCTCTCATGGTAGGAAAAAATAAATATGACAGGACACGAGCTCCTTTCAAATTGTTGATTGAGGAATCCCTCATGCAACAGAGGAACGAGATGATGGATACTTTTGTGCAAATCCTTCGGCGGCTACCAACATGAGACACATCTTCTTCGAGCAGAGGCGCCGCCCCCTTCAAGGTACAACTAAACTTTGATATTCCTATATTTGAAGGTCAGATAGACACAAATGCTGTAGACAAATGGTTGAATCTACTAGAAGGGTATTTTTATGTCCATAACTTTTCGAATAAAGAAAAGATTACTTTTGCGCTCCTCAAAGCTGTTCCCCGTGTCAAAGATTGGTGGGAAACTTTCTGTGAGAAAAGGGAAACAAATGAACCCTCATTATTTACAGTCATGACCACCTAGGCATCATTCAGGGATGATACTAAGGAACAATACTACCCTGTCGGAAGTTATGATGATCTGTATACCAAATGGACTACACTGCAGAAAGAAAGAGACCAAGCAGTGTCAAATTTCACAAATATCTTCCATACCTTGCGCACCAAGCTGGGTATCAAAGATTCGGAGAGAAATATGGTGCTCAAGTACCGCGGTGCTTTGCATAGATACATCTATACTGAAATGGAATTTCTGGACATCTCATCCTTGGGTGCGGCCTACCAATATGCCGTCAAAATCGAGCAAAAGCTCAAACAAAAGACACAAAGATTTGGGCCTGGGAACCCCTCACAACAAAATCCAGTAAAGGGAAGCACCAACCCACATAAAAAAGGATAGAGCAAAGATGGACAGTATCAAGAAAACCAGTCCAAGCTGTAAGAAAATAAGGACACTGGAAAGACAAAGAAAGATACCAGGAAGTGGTGCGACTTCCATAAGGGCCCTTGGCATAACATTGTTGACTTCCACTCAAAGCAGTCGCTGGTGGCCGAAGTGAAAGCATCTGAATCATATGCGGATTCTGACTCTGAGCCAGAACCAGAAAGGGGAAGATGGATCATTGACGGGGAACCCAGTGCCACCGTTGCTACCACCAAGCTCCAACCTGGTGAACAAGATGAGCTAGAAGAAGGAGAGTGCCTCTTCCATTCACAGATGTGGGTAAAAGGAACCCCGCTGCACTTCATCATTGATAGTGGTAGCCAGAAGAAGCTCATCTCAGCAGAGGTCATCAAGTAGCTGGCCCTGCCGAAAACACCGCACCCACAACCCTACACCATTGGATGGCTCCACCAAGGAAGTGAAATCTGCGTCAGCCAACAGTGTCGATTGTCATACATCATCAATCCCTTCAAAGACGAGGTGTTGTGTGATGTTGCTCGTCTCGAAGTTTTTGATGTTCTTTTGGGCCAACCTTATTTATGGAAATTTCATGCTGTATATGAGTCTAGGCCTCGTAGTGTTATTATTACTTTGAACAGGAAATTGTACAGGATACCCGAGGCAGTCCCACCTAGTGTTATTTCCTTGATCTCTGCTAAGAAATGTAGGAAGGTCATCTCTTAGACGGGGAAGTTTGTCTTCTTCCTGATTCACTCTCAGAATAAGTGAAATATCATAGCCACATCTAGGGTCTCTGCGACTGACCTCTCCACACAGTAGAATAAAGTAGAGAAGGTCATGGAAGAATACTCAGATATCGTCTCCTC
The DNA here is from genome assembly GCA_900067695.1 of Picea abies. Classification (NCBI taxonomy): domain Eukaryota; kingdom Viridiplantae; phylum Streptophyta; class Pinopsida; order Pinales; family Pinaceae; genus Picea; species Picea abies. Next base: position 34,805 of record CBVK0103857535.1, read on the forward strand.
ACCTACCAGGGTACCTCTGCACTTCCAGGTCAAACACCCCATCGATTTGACCCCCGATGCACTGCTACCCAATGGGCCAGTCTATCACCACTCTCTATTAGAGAATGAGGAGATCAAGTGACATATCCAAGAGCTGCTCCACAAGGGGTACATTCATCCCAGCTCATCACCTTGCGGGAGCCCAATCGTGTTGGTATAGAAGAAAGATGGAACCTGGCGACTCTGCATAGATTACCGGGCTCTGAATAAAATCACAGTCAGAAACTGGTACCCAATTCCCCGAATCGACGACCTCCTTGATCAACTCACGGGGGCCAAAAACTTCAGTAAGATCGATCTGAAGTCTGGCTACCACTAGGTTTCGATAGAACAGACAGATGTATTAAAGACTGCCTTCAAGTCAAAGGAAGGCCTTTTTGAATGGTTTGTCATGCCCTTTGGTTTGACAAATGCACCAACCACTTTCATGAGGTTTATGGATGATATCCTGTGACCATTCACCAATAATTTTGTAGTGGTGTATCTTGATGAAATTCTCATTTAGAACAAGACTTGGGCCAAACACTTGCAACATATTCAACAGGTTCTGCACACCCTGCGACATCACAAGATATACGCCAACTTGGAAAAATGATCCTTCGGCATAGACATGGTCCATTACCCGGGCTACATCATTGATCAACATGGCGTACATGTGGATCCAACCAAGATCCAAGTCATCTGTGACTGGCCAGCCCCAACCACACTCACCGAGCTTCGAAGGTTCTTGGGCATTGCCAATTTCTACCGCAGTTTTGTGTTGGGATTCTCCCATATTGTATGGGCCCTCATCCAAATAACCAAGGGTGGTGGTAAAGAGAAATTTGTGTGGGGGTGGTCCCAACAACAAGCATTCGATGATTTAAAGAAACGCTTGTGCTCAGCCCCAATACTTACACTCCCAAACCTATAGTAGCCCTTTGAGATCAAGATAGATGCTTCCGACTATGCTGTGGGTTCCGTTCTCACTCAGCACAACCACCTCGTGGCCTATCATAGTGAGACACTATCATATGTTGTCCGTAAGTACCCTACTTACGACAAAGAAATGTACTCCATTGTGCAAGCATGCCGCCAGTGGAGACACTACATTCTTGGGAAGGAGATAGTCATCCACACTGAACATAAGCCACTATAGTTCATGCAGACACAAGGAAAATTGTAGAATGGCCGCCATCAAAAGTGGTCCACATACTTGCAACAATTCCACCTCAACATCAAGTATAAAACATGAAGCACCAATCGCATCGCTGATTGCCTCAACAGACCGCCAGTCGCGACACTCACCATGGTTCTAGATTCTTGCAGCCATGAGACCTATGGATGGCCCCAACTCTATGAGACAGACCCAAACTTCGCCACCACCTACCAAATGTCAGGGGCAAACACAGTCGTCGATAATTTTCATATTCAGGATGGGTTGTTGTGTCGTCTGGGCCATATATATGTTCCATCAAGCAAGCGAGCGAAGCTGATTTGGGAAGCCCACTATATTCAGGTGGAAGGACACTTCGACGTTGAAAATATAGTGGCAATGCTACGTAAAGATTTCTATTGGCTGAAACTTCGACAGGAGGTCAGCAAGTATATTAGGTCCTGCACTGCCTATGCGATTGCCAAACTGACCACTAAGAAACAGGGCCTGTACAACCCTCTTCCTACTCCTGACAGACCGTGGGAATCCATCTCAATGGACTACATGTTGGGCCTCCCATCCACCAAGCGGGGAAATGACTATGTTTTGTTGGTTGTTGATTGCTTTTCTAAGATGGAGATTTTGGTTGCCTGTAAGAAGAACATCACAGAAGAGGCCACTGCCAAGCTCTTTTTTGAACGAGTCTAGGTATATTTTGGAATCCCATAAACCATTGTCTCAGATCGGGACAGTCGATTTCTCAACACATTTTGGTCGAGCCTCTGGTCACTGCTGGACACCAAGCTTACCAAATCCACGAACTTCCACCCTCAGACAAATGGCCAAATCGAGGTCGTTAATTGAATGATTGTGCATATCCTCTGCATGATTAATTCACAACACCCTTGCACATGGGATGAGAGTCTTCCCTATGTCTATCATAGCTACAACCGAGCCCTGCATAGCTCAACCGACCACAACCCCTTTCAGGTGGGGTTGGGATTCCAACCTAGATGTTGCACTTCCCCTTGCGGTCACCTCGACTGACTCATCTCCTGCTCCAAATGAAGCCGACAAAGCCACCCATTTCATTGAGAGGATCCATCACATCCGCCAAGAGGTTCAGGATATCCTACAAAAGTCCAGTGACAAGTACAAACAACGCCATGATCAACATCGGGTGCCACATAAGTTTCAGGTGGGCAACAAAGTTTGGTTGCACTTGTAGAAAGAACACCTTACAAGACCCCATCAGAAGCTTCGCGCACTCCATTATGGTCCATACACCATCACCAAGTCCATGGGGGATAATGATTTTCAGCTCAACATTCCTCCTTTCCTTGGCCTGCACCCAGTGTTCAATGTGGATATCCTTCGCCCTTATTTCCCACCATTATTGGACACCTCAAAAGTAGCAGAACAACTAACAACAAATGAGCTCAACCCTGACTGCATACAATAGGCATCCAATTATCATATTGTTGACACAAAGATCAAGGGCACTTGACAACAAAGGATCCATCTTTATCGAGTCGTCAAAGCAGGGCAACTCCTGCACCAAGGCAAGTGGCTCACTCGGGGCCAAATTCAACAGAAATTTCCTCATTTGATGGGGGACCTCAACGCAATGGAGAAAAATTATTCCTAAGGATGGAGGATTGATCCATGTGGATATCGATGGCCACCCACCTTTTCCAACTGGCTCAAAACATGTTTCTGGCAATTTTGGTAATTTACTATTTTTAGCAGTTTTTAACTTCCGGGGCCATTTTGAGGGCCTAAATGAAGGTTTTTCGAGATCAAGATTCTAAATTATCGCCTACTAATTGATTTAACACCCAAAATGAATCTCCTTGACGATACCTTTCCAACGAGCTATCATACGCCTAAAACAAATATCGTATGCAAAAGTTACGACCCCGGGAAGTTAATGTACTAACTTACCCAAACAGGGCCCACATGACTTTTGGCGCTTCATCTCCTAGGGTTAGGTTTTTGGATGTCTAGGGTTTTTGGAATTCTTGTTCATTGTAAAAATGACTTCAGAGCCTCATTATAATCATCTTCTTGCGAATGAGCGCACCTGTCACATCTCTTCTTAGAGATAAGCCACCACCATTCCAACAAGCTTGTTTCCACTGCATTTTACAGTTTCAACTTATTTCGTTATTGAATAGAAAACCAGTTTTACTGTATCTCTGTTATTTTGTGTTAAGAACATGTTAATAATCTGTAGTCATTTCATTCTACTCATAAAATCCGGATCAGGTCGACACATTGATAGATAGAGGATCTCAATATAACTTGATTTCAGAGTAAGTGGTTAAACAATTGGGATTAAACACTCAGATGCATCATAAACCTTACTTACTTAAATGGATAAGCAACAACCATAAATTTCACATAACAAAGCAATGCACATTAAATTTTTCAATTTCATCTAAGTTTGTGGATGAGTTAATGTGTGATGTGGTGCCACTCAATGAATGTGGAATGGTTTTAGGCAGTCCTTATTTGTATGATCGCAAAGCAATCTTCTATGAGGAACATAATCAATATCACTTAATCAAAGTAGGCAAGGAATATGTGGTATATTCTCATCATTAAAAATAAAATCAATCTCTTCAAACAATGGAACAATTAAGGAAGGTAGCTCATGCAAGCAACACACCTATAATTTTCCCAAATCAAGTAATTGATATTAAGCAAGAACATGAGATGATTGTAGAATGGAAGTTCAATCATACTTTGCTTCAATATAAGCTAATGTCGTGCAAGTATTACAAATATATTAGCTTATTTGCAGTCATATTTATAATGTTATCATTAGTAATGTTTTCAACAAGGATGATAGTGGCTTTAGTAAGATGTGATAGAGTACAAGTGGCTAACAATATGATGTCAGTTATCATGGTTGTTTTTCAATTGATCTTGATGAGACAGGTGCACATGAAAAAGTTTAAGTACAGAGAACAAGTGGGGTGGCCTATCCCGCACTTGATGATGGGTTAGTATCTTTTTGGAGGACCAAAAGGTCTTAGTGGGGAGGCGTGATCCAAAATGGATCCAGGAACCAAAATGGGTCCAGGAAGGCCTAAAAATCAAAGTGCTTAGAATCACTTCAAAACGGATGTGTGCGTAGGCCTCGTCGTTACGGACCCAACGCAACTTGAATAGGCTCAAACAAACATTGTATGTGGAATATATCACATTTTGTTCGTTTTGCCAAACATGCAAAATTTTGATGACTATGCAGTTCGTACAGTGCTGACGTGGTAGCTGACTATACATGCCATACAGTGACGTGGCAATTAGTTGGCATGCTAACAGGGCAGACATGCTGGTAGACATGTGGGAAAATAGTTGGTTGACATGTTTCCTCTACTGGGTGAATGGTATGGTGCCATGTGACCCAGTCATGGGCTGCCATGTGGCATCCCTCTGTTGGTTGTATTGGAAAACATTTGTATGGACTCCACGGGAGTCGAACCTGTGACCTTCGGTCTGGGCGGAGCGTTTTGGCAAGACTAGGATACCAGCTTGCCCACGGTGGAGCTTATTTACAATGGTCTGATTTAATTATTTGAACTTACCTTTGTTGTATTTCGGGTGGAGTTAAGGGTTGGGGCCTAGCCCCAGCCCCCGATGAAAACTACCACATGACCTCTACATATAACCTTTCCCCATGGTTTGGTGCAGGAGTTTTGTTTGGCGCATGGTTGTTATGAACATAAATATACATATACCATAGATATTCATAACATAATAATTATTAATAATGAAAGGTCATGTCTCAAAGGACATGACTATTGGTAAAGGGAACCCCTACGTGGGTATATAAATGAGCCCTCATTCTCAATTGTAATCATATATCTTAT
>CBVK0103857575.1:0-17914 GCA_900067695.1 Picea abies
ATCATAACATTTGGTATCAAAGCATCGATCTTAGGGTTTTGTTGCTTCAAGCGAGTCATCTTGGAATTTTCACTATAACTATTTTTTGGGGATGTTTTAGACAAAAAAATTTAGAGGTTACTCAGGAGAAATATTCAAGTATGTTTAATAAAAAATTAAAGTCTTGGTTCATTGCAATTTTGGAGATATAGCCTATGGAATATAGGGTTTTTTTACTCATCCCGAAATCAATTTTAAAGGAGTCATCTTGGGATTTGTGCTATAACATTTTTTTTAAGAGAAGTTTCAGACACTTGAATTTTGTGGAGACTAAGAAAAAATATCAAAGTACATCAAGTACAAGTTTTAGGTTTGTGTTCATTATAGTTTTGGAGATATAGTTCATGGAAGTTGGGGTTTGTGACTAGTCCTGGAATTAGTCTGAAAAGAATCATCCTTTTGTTTTCGCTATAAACGAATTTTGGTGAAGTTTCAGACTCTGAAGTTTTCATAATATCTTGAGGAAACATAGAAAATTATTTTTTGACATGTTTTTAGAATTTTAAACATTATAATTTGTGATATATATCTTGTGGAAGTTGGGGTTTTTTACTAATCTTGAAATTAGTCTTAAACAAGACATTTTGGTATTTTTACTATAAACTTTCATCAATGAAGGTTCAGATTGTGAAATTTTCAGAAGTTTAAGAAGCCATATCAGAGTAGTACATGATGAAATTTTAGACTTATAATGGTTCAAAGTTCAAATATATATCAGGACAAAGTTAAACCATCTAAACATACTCCAAATTAGGGTTTAAAAGGCACATAACTTACAATTGGCATAGCTTTTGATTGGAAGATCTATTTTTGGTGATCCAAAATTTGTGAAAAAGAGGACAAAGAGGAGAATTATTATTCTCTTACATGGATACAAAGGTTCCTCAAAAAATTACCTCACCAAATAAAATTCCAAAGAGCTCAATCACGACTCAAGAAGAAAAATATGATTTTTTTTACGAAATTGGAAAGGTGGAAAAGAAGATGAATGAAAATGGTGCACATATGGAAACAAAGATGAATGAAAATAGTGCACATATGGAAAATAAGATGGATGAAAATAGGTATCAAATGGAAAGAACGATGAATGAAAAACGGAAACATATATAAAATAAGATGGAAGAATTGAAAAAGTCCATGTATGAAGTGTTATTACATACCCTATATGAGAGACTCCCTAAAGGAGATAACAAGATGCAAGGAAATCATGATTGAGGTTGCATTACGACATCAAGGAACTACTTCATTACAAATATGGATATGAGGAAGTTTTATGGTAAATATCGTATAACATGGATATTATAGATGGAGTAATACTTTGATCTACATCAAGTTCCAAGCTTACAAAAGGTACCTATTAGATCCTTACATTTATAAAACCATCAATTTGTTTGGTATCAATGGATTTGTGAAAGAAAAAATAATTCTATTATCTTGGTCCATTTTTATGGATGAATTGATATCACATTATGGGGATATTAAGTACAATACATTCTTTATTCAATTGATAAATCTTCAACAAAAAGGTCTAATTATAGAGAACATTCAAAAATTCCAAAAGCTCAGTCTTAGAGTAAAGAACATTCCTTAGGATAATTTTTTGGATCTTTTTATGGGCACTTTAAAGGAGAACATTCAACATGAGGTGCACCTCTTTGAATCTAAATCCATAGAGAAAGATTTCAGTATGTTAAGGAAAGTAAAAAACAAAAATATGGCTACTAGAAGGGTGACCTCTAAAAACTATAGAGAGAACCATGTTCCCTCTCCTAACCGCAACCAACCGACAAGGTTGATACCTCAAAAAATGGATGAAAGAAGAGAATGGCCAATTCCCAAAACTTTTAAGAAAATCAGAGGATTCTTAGGATCGACAGGCTATTACTACATTTTTTTCAAGAACTATGGTCAAATATCAACACCTGTAACATAATGATTAAATAAGGAAGCATTTTCATGGAGTCAAGCAAAAACCAAACCTTTTTAAAATATCAAGTATGATATGTGTACAACTCCTATCCTAGCCCCACCCGACTTCACAAAAACACTTATTGTGGAGTATAATACCTCAGGCCATGGAATTGGTGCAGTTTTAATGCAAAAAGGAAGGCCCCTCACCTTTGAAGGCAACCAACTTAAAGGAAAACAACTTACTCAAAACCATTTATGAAAAATAAATGTTGGCCATACTACATGTAGTTAAGAAGTGGCACCCTTACCTAATAGGAAGACACTTCAAAGTAAAAGAAGATCATGATAGTTTGAATTACTTATTGTAGCAATGATTATCTTCAAAAAAGAAAAATAATGGGTTACAAAGATGCTAGGTTGTGAATTTGAAATTATCTACAAAAAAGGAAAACATAATGTTGTGGTAGATTCCCTTTCAATGAAAGAACAAGAAAAAAAGGTTTCACTGGGTGGAAGAAGTAAGGATAGAATGGAAGAAATCTCCAAAGGTATGCAAGATCATTGAACAACTACAAGAGGACCCCATTTCATTAGATAATTTTTCATGGAAGAATGATTTTCTATGGTATCATGATCACATATATTTATGTAATAATTCCCAACTCAAATAAAAGGTCCTTCTAGAATTGCACACTTCTCCTATAGGAGGACATTCAGGATTTTTGAAAACATACCATAGGATCAAGAAGGATTTTTTTTGGGAAGGTATTAAAACTGATGTTCAAAATTTTGTGTCTGAATGTGTGGTATGCCAAAAAAACAAGGGAGAGAAAATCAAGACACCATGTCTCATACAACCATTAGCTATAAAATGTCAACATTGGGAATAAGTTTCAATGGATTTATTACAGGTTTACCCAAATATGAAGGAAAGACTGTCATCATGGTAGCAGTGTATCAATTAACAATGTATTCCCATTTTCTCTCTCTTTCTCATCCTTTAAATCAAGTACAATAGCTGGAGCATTCATCGAAATAATTCAAAAGCTATGTGGAGTCCCCAAGATTATTGTAAGTGACATATATCCAATTTTCATTGGAAAATTTTGGACTGAATTATTTTCTTTTTTGGGTACTCAATTGGCTCACAGGTCATCTTACCATCCTCAATCTGATGGGAAAACTGAGACTGTGAATAAATGTCTAGAATGATATCGTCTTTTCTTTTCATATAATAAACAAACACAATGGGTGAAGTGGTTACCTTTGGAGGAATGGTGGTACAACACATCCTTCCATACTTCATAAAAAATGTCCCCATTTCTGGCACTTTATGGATATCATCCTCCATCCATCACATCATCCTTGAAATGGATTGCAAAGGTTAAAGCAGTGGAGGAACACATAGGGCACCAACAAGAGGTTCTCAAACTATTGAAGGAAAACTTGGTTATGGCACAAAACATAATGAAACAACAAGCATATCAACATCGCAATGAAAGGGAATTTGAAGTGGGGGATTGAGTATTTTTAAGGCTACAACCATATAAACATATTTTCCTCAAGAAACAAAGGGAGAATAAATTAACACTCAAACATTATGGGCCCTATAAAAGTTTGCAAAGGATTGAAAGTATGGATTACAAATTGGAGTTGCCTCCATCTTCATGTGTACATCCAATATTCCATGTTTCTTGCTTAAAGAAGGTAATCAACAATAAGATCACAGTCCAAACTATTTTACCAGAGTTTAATGAAGAAGGGAAAATCATACTAGAACCAGAAACAATCCTTGAAACAAGGATTAAGAAACAGATAAATCAAAAAATTACTAAGTACCTCATCAAATGGAAGAACCTACTAGTGGAAGAGGCGACATGGGAAAATGAGTACTTCATGTAGAAACATATGTGGTTAGTAAAGTGTTGATAAAAACACTTTTTTGAAAGGGAGGGTCATATTAAGCCCTATAAAAATCCCCATGTTATGTATAAAACCCATTATTAAATCCCAGATATTGAATTATTACATTTCTAGGGTTATATTTGTATGTAGGCTAGAACCCTTCATTCAAAATTTCATTATAATTGTATCCTTTTCCTACTATATATATACCAATGATACCTAGTCGTAGGATCATCATATCTCATATCATATTATCTTTTGAATTGGATATTTTGTGAAAGGAGGTTTCTCCCTTGAAGTGGATTGTATTCATTGATTTTTTTTATCATTTTTAAGGCTTTGGATCATAACATAATCCTTAGCTTACTTAGGTCCAGAAATTGATACAAACAATGCTCTATAATCCCATGATCCAATCATTAATAAAAGGGGAAACCACGCCAAAGGATCAATTTTCCATCCAAAAATTGTAACTAACTTCATATGTGTTTCCCCGAAGTAGGTCTCGAGATAAATTAGGTGAGGAATTTTAAGGCACAAAGAAACTCTCTACAAGTAATTCTCGGTTTCTCAAAGAAATATCTTAGATAAGACTCTCCATGTTTGATCAACCTCAATGAGGTGGAAATTATCATACACTACAACAATTCCTAAACCCATCAATCTATGGTGTATATGCATATTACTACCACCTTTACCCTGAGTGATTGCAACCACACTAAATAGTGGTGCCCCACTATAAGGATCTTACTAGTACTCTCTCCCATGGTGCACATAGTCACACTCGACAATGGTGTTCCAAGGGCCCAAAAATAATAATACAAGTAGCTAGGAAAAATCTAAACCTTAATATCCCATCAATGGGTAGTAAACTCCTAGAATATTATTCCTCTTGGATTAGGTTAGAGAAACCAATAATATGTTATACCAATTATATAATTCAAATCATAGGTTATTACACAACAATGGAAAATTCTTAGAACATTTCCTCATGAATTAATGAACCCCTCTACAAAGAAGGAAACATTTTTTGTAATCCTTCCCAAGTGTATCATCCTTTCCAATATCCGGTTCTTGGAATTCCCCCCTCATATGAAACAAAGAAAATGGGTGAGAGGGTAAAATTACAAGTGTCTAGAATAAGATAAAAGTAAGTTACAACTTTTCCCCTTTTTCCCTTTTACTCTATTTAACTTTAAAGGCCATTTTATTAAGTTTTCCCCTTTTCCAAGGATTCCTAAGCTCTATGATATGGTGATCATCTTCATTCAGTCATGATACCCTTCAATTGAGTTCATTTACTTGTATTTCCATCAATGTCTCAACTTGTAACATATTATTCCTTCCAAAATACCAATGTACATGCAACATCATAATCATAAATCAAGATCATAATATCATGAAGTACATCAATGTGCATGTTATTCAAGAAGTGTATTTAATATCAACCAAATCATTACAAGGAATAATCATGCTAAATAATCATCAAGGATCACTAGTTTTACTTACCCATTATTAAGAACATTAGCATAATACAAATCTTCACAAGGAAATATTAGTGCTCCTCACAATCTAAACCATCACATAGAAGTATAGGTCTATCATAATGAACCATCAATATAAGAAAGTAAGAAGGGGATTATGAGTCCATAGAACCATTTCCTATCGATCAACTAAAATCATTAAACCAAAATATGCATGACTGAAATGTCAAATAATTTTTTCTTTTCTTCAAGAGATTTATTCATAATTGGAATTAGAATCAAATTATCATTTTGACACTTGCCATTTTCCTAGTCCATACAAAGCTTTGAATCTTAAAACAACTACAACTTTTTAATTCATGTCTGCAACACCTTACATTATTAACCATAGACCACATAAATATTATGGTATTTATCCCCTGTGACCTTGGGTCATGTCACAACAGAGTGAGACCATATGTAAAAGAGAAAACCTACCCTCACACACAACAATGCTATAAGAAAATAAATACTTTGAGGAGAGAAGGAGAGAAAGAGAGAAAGAGATAAGGAGAGGCCTCACACCTTGTATCCTACATCTGCTGTAGATCCTCGCTCACCACCTTTCCTTTTTCTCCTGATCTCTGCTTTTATCAACTTGCAAAAATAGATCAAGTCTATGCTGCAACAATGTAGTTATGATTTCAAATCATGCATATAATGTGCACAAATTCAAGTATATGAAGTAAAATAACATATATCAATAGATTGAATCATTTTAAACATGTATGGATGGAAATATAACTCTTTTATTGAAAATAATATAAATAGGTAGTCACAACCTGACTCTAATCGTCAACATTGTGTTGAAGCCAACCACCCAGGTTCCTCCATTGGTTCTTCAAGCATCAACTCAACATGATGGCTCTTCCTCGGATGAATCATAAGGGATAGGAACACACCCTACAACCACATATAGGAGAGGAAGGAATGCTGGAAAACAAGTTCTAGATCAGAGGGATGCTACTCAAAGGATCAAGGAAAAAAAGGAAGCTTGCAAATTTGTCAGCATAATATTTCACATAGGTTTTCCTCCTCATCCATTCCCTCAAAGATGCCTTTATACCATCCTCAATAGGGTGATGTGGTTGAATTCCATTTTTTATGGGCCAAGGGGAGTTTGGAAACGAGCCCAACCGAAAAACCCACCCGAAAAGTGTGGAAATTTTATTTTTTCATATCTTTTGAGGGAATCCATGAGTTGTAAACTAGCAAGGCACATACATTTGTGGTTTGCACATGGGTGACCCACAGATGGAAAAAAATGTTGTTTTTTAGATGAGTTTGATGAAGGAGTATGGGATTTAAAATTGCAAGTTAGGGAAAAGGGTTGGGTCATCTCACAAATGCAATTGATGTGGAAATTTATGGTATAACATATGCCCCCTAATGTGTGAGGTCATAAGGGAAATTGATGGCCAAAATACATTATAAATTTGAGAGGAGAGTATGCATTAAAGTATATCCAATGAAATTTCCCTAACAACTGATCCAAGAACATAAATCGTCAGCATAGATCAAGTAAGAGTATTTTCTTTCCGAGTCGGGTATACCCATGCTCAGGAGTGATGTAAGAATGGACGCCAAATAAAGTACACTACAGATCCATGGCATATATGTAAGTATGACTGATTTCCATGGCCATGAAAAATACACAATGGATCTATGTGATGTATATAAAATAGCAATCACGGCCACAAGGAATACACAGATCCATGCAAAAATTAGATCATAGCCATGAATGGATACATAGTGCATCTATGTCTAAAAATCAAAATCATAATATATTTGGAAACAATGGAGTGAAAAATTTGATCCTCTATAAGTACCAATGTTTGAGGGGTGGTACAATATATGTCGGGTAGGATCACAAAATATGTGATGCTCATACTTCACCCGAAGTCTTCAAAACGATCCATCGTGGTATGAGTCTACACCATGTGAATATATGTGTTGGGGTTGAACACAATGAGACACCATTTGATTACCGATCATTGATGTATACCATTAAAAAATGCGAGAAGACCCAACGATGATGATAATGGGCGTCGAGGTACCATGGTACAATATAACAAGTGTGAATAATGAGCTGGTGTCGAACACCTAGTAGAATCTATCGATCAGGGAACATTGATGTATTCCCACTATCAATAGCGAGGGAACCTGCCATTAATGACTACAAGCCCCAAGGTACCACAAATAGCTCTATATCCTTGTCCTAGAGCAGTATGTGTTGAAGTTGATAGGAAGAGATCCACTGGAAGGAAGCAATGAAGGCATCCTCCATCATCCAACACGAGGGGTAGAAGAAGGCCAAATATTTGGAAGGAATCAAATGAACAGATTGTAAGGACCACATGGAGGTATGACTATGGCATGAACCAAATGGAATAGTGCATTACAAAGAATCTCTAAATAGTATTCAATAATAAAGACTACCAACAAAGATGAGGAATCCACTAATGGGGTCAAATGGAAACCAAGGTATTGTACGAATTCATATGTGTGATGATTGTTGTTGACTTCGAACAAAAGGGAAACTGTTCAGTTAGCGACCAATGATGGTTTTTTATCTTCTGAGCACAAGGTCACACATCAATGATGGAAATAGGCCCACTTCAAACAAAAGGGAAACTGCTCAGTTAGCGACCAATGATGGTTTTTGATCTGCTGAGCACAAGGTCACACATCAATGATGGAAATAGGCCCAGGGTGCAACTCTAGGTCATACTATTAGAGCGATGTGTTAGAGTCGATAAGAGAAGACCTACCAGCAAGAAGTCAGTGGGGACCTTCTATACTAACACGAGTGAAGTACACAGGTACTTTTGAGATTGAGACATACTTGAATGACATGGGAAGGCCAACATTAAAGGTCGAAGACTTTCTACAGAATGGTCAACGCAGGTTGAAACTTACCTTGAACAAAAACACGACACATTATGTGACTTAGAAAACATGGATTATAAACTAGGATACATTCTTGATACAGGAGGAATCATCAAATGCTCCATATGGTTGAAATAATAACCAATTGAAGGAGATTATACTAAAAAATAAGAAAAAGTATCCTAAAGCCATACTAAACCCAAAATATTGAGACATTGACTCAAATATTGTTCTTTGTTCTAGGGCGACAAAACTGTTTCCAACAAAAAAGATATATGCTTTCCCCTCTTCTTTTTAGTTTATTTTTGTTAATTTTTGTCTTTTTCATGTTATTGAAGCCTAAAAGGGAATAAAATAATGCTATAGTACAGTGGAGGAAATGAGTATCACGGGCAAGCAAACTAGTTCAAGAGTGCAAGGACCATACATTTGCTCAATGCAAGGATGCATGTGTAGGATACATACAATTAGGGGAATGTCTCATCTAGAGATTAATGTTTCTAGTCGTAAAGGCATAAATTGCAAGGCTAGAAAATGGTATGAATTCATAAACAAATGGTTCAACTATGGAAAGCTAAAGCCAACATTAGGCCTAGAAGCGCGAGCGGTTAATATGTAATGAAATTACAACTCAACAAAATTTTGGAAGCCCCGTGGGTAGGTTATCCAACAAGAGATTGAGAGGAAGTCACGAGGGTTCAATGCAAAGACATGGTGGGACTAAACAATGCTTCTGAACCTACTGAAACAACTACAACATGGGTGTTAAAAATGTCAATGAGGTACTAACTAGAACACCAATGGAGAGGTAATCTCTATTGTTCATAATGACACCTTTAAAACAACTTGAAGGAATGATATGGAAAACAAATGGGGTGGATCCTATGGAATATATGTGAATGATACAAATAAATTCATTGTGCAAGAGGAATGGAACCTACCTATATGCCAATAAAGAACACAATACCTACTAAAGAGTCCAAAAAACGTTGACATATGTATCAACATATGTTGGGGGGAGTCCCGTAGATAACGGCCATAAAAAGATTGAGAAGAAGATATGAAACTTCAAAGCAAAGTCATGGTGGGTCTAAACATGACTCATGATCATATAAAATTATTTCAGCATGGGCGCCAAACTACGAATGAGGTTCTAAACATGGAACCCATGAACGGTAGTCTCTACCACATGAATTATGACACTTCTAAACAAAAAAGAAAGTTTTGTGTCACAACTCAGTGGGGTTGATCCTAAGTAAAAATGAAATAGGAAATGGATAATGAAAAAATGCATGGAAGGGAAAATCTAATCTACATGCCAGTTTTGAGATCATTACTTGTTAGGACGGATTGACATAGAAGAAAAGGTACCAAAGAAAAATTTATTCAAAGTCCTATATATAAGACCAAAAACACTCACACATAAGTTAATAAGTCCAATATATAAACCTCTGATAAAAACAAGTATTAAGGGATATGGAACTTGAAAACAAGAAATCGTAAAAGTACAATATGTACAGAGGACCACACAACCTTGCAACTTATGCATAGTAGTTCTCTAGGTAGATCCCATTTCTAGGCTCAAGCCAAGGGATTCTTTGGTAAACAACCTATAAAGCTTCCAGTTCAGGAAGAGGTCGGAAATCCATAAGAATATCTTCAAGGATAGCCTCATCTGAAGGAAACTCAACATCCATGAAACCAGGGCTTGACAATACATAATTAACAGGGCTCGAGGTATCACAAATGGTAATATCAGACTCAAGAGGAAATGCCAGATTACTCATGCCAAAAGGGGAAATCAAGAGCTCACCTACCCCCATTGGATAAAATACATTATCAATTTCCAAGACCCTATCTCAAGAAGCTGGACATAATTGTAAAAATCCCATCTCAGGAGAAATTGAACATCGAGGATAAGACACTACATAATTCACCTGTGGTGGGGAAGAATCTATTCAAACACTAGGAACACACAAAGGGGAAACCTGATTTGAAATCAAACTAGGATGGTGATTATCAAATGAAATATGATCAATAGTGACAATGCTTCCATTGTAAGGTAAATGCATCACACGAAAAAGTGTAGATGACACAACATTCATAGCATAAACATAATCATTCCTAAGAAGAATATTAAAGTCTAAAGGGCCTGACATGGGCCAAAATCAAGACACATTATGTGACTTAGGAAACATGGATTTTAAACTGGGATACATTCATGATATAAGAGGACTCATCAAATGCTCCATATGGTTGGAAGAATAACCAACCATAGGAGATTATACTAAAAAATAAGAAAAAATATCCTAAAGCCATACTAAACCCAAAATATTGAGACATTGACTCAAAGATTGTGCTTTGTTCAAGGGCGACAAGACCATTTCCAACAAAAAATATATATGCTTTCCCCTCTTCTTTTTATTTATTTTTTTATTTTTTTTGTCTTTTTCATGTTATTAAAGCTTGGAAAAGAACAAAAGAATGCTATAGTACAGTGGAGGAAACGAGTATCGCGGGCAAGAAAACTAGTTCAAGAGCGCAAGGAACATACTTATGCTCAATGAAAGGAAGCATGTGCAGGATAAGGACACTCAGGGGAATGTATCCTCTAGGGATTAAGGTGTCGAGTCGTAAAGGCATAAATTTCAAGGCTAGCAATTGGTAGGAATGCATAAGAAAATGATTCAACAATGGCAAGCTAAATCCAACATTAGGCCTAGAAGCGCGAGCGGTTAATATGTAATGTAATTACAACTCAAAAAAAAATTGGAAGCCCTGTGGGTAGGTTAGCCAACAATATATTGAGAGGAAGTCATGAGGCCTCAATGAAAAGACATGGTGGGACTAGAGAATGATTTCGAGCCTACTGAAAAAACTACAACATGGGTGTGAAAAATGCCAGTGAGGTACTAACTAGAACACCCATGGAGAGGTGACCTCTATCATTCATAACGACACCTTTAAAAAAAATTGAAGGTTTGATGTAAAAAACAAATGGGGTGGATCCTATGGAAGATATGTAAATGATATAGAGAAATGCGTTGTGCAGGCGGAATGGAACCTACCTATATGCCAATAAAGAACACAATACCTGCTGAATAGTCTGAAAAATGCTAACATATGTATAAACATATGTTGGGGGGAGTCCTGTATATAATGGCCAGAAAAATATTGAGAAGAATATATGCAACTTCAAAGCAAAGTCATGGTGGAGATAAACAAGACTCCCAAGCCTATGAAAGTATTTTAGCATGGGTGCCAAACTGTGAACAAGGTTCTAAACAATGCACCCATGAATGATAGGCTCTACCTCATCAATTGCGACACTTCTAAACAACAGAGAAAGTTTTGTGTCACAACTTAGTGGGGTCGATCCTAAGGAAAAATGAAATAAGAAATGGATAATGCAAAAATGCGTGAATGGAAAAATCTAATCTGCATGCCAGTTTCGAGATCATTACTTGTTAGAATGGATAGTCATGGAATAAAAGGTACCAAATAAAAATGTCTTCAAAGTCTTGTATATAAGACCAAAAACACTCACACAAAAGTTAATAAGTCCAATATATAAACCTATGATAAAAACAAGTATTAAGGGATATCGAACTTAAAACAAGAAATCCTAAAAGTACAATATGTATAGAGGACCGCACAATCTTGTGACTTATGCATAGTACTTCTCCAGGTAGATCCCATTGCTAGGCTCATTTCAAGGGATTCTTTGGTAAAAAACTTGTAAAGCTTCTGGTTCAGGAAGAGGTCAAAAATCCATATTCATAGCTTCAAGGATAACCTCATTTGAAGGAAACTCAACATCCATGAAAATGAGGCTTGACAACACATAATTACCAAGGCTCTAGGTCTCAGAAATGGTAAGATCAGACTCAAGACAAAATTCCATATTACTAAGGACAAAAGGGGAAAACAAGAGCTCACCTGCCTGCATTGGATAAAACACATGATCAATTGCCAAGACCTTGTCTCGGGAGGGTGAACATAACTGTAAAAATCCCATCTTAGGAGCAATTGAACATAGAGAATAAGATGCCACATAATTCACCTATGGCGGGTAAGAGTCTATTTGAACACTAGGAACACAGAAAGGGGAAACTTGAGCTGAAATTGAACTAGGATGGTGATTATCAGATGAAATATGATCAATAGTGACAATGCTTCCGTTGTGATGGAAATGAATCACACAAAAACGTGTATACAACACAACATTCATAGCATAAACATAATCATACCCAAGAAGCATATTAAAGTCTAAAGGGCCTGGCATGGGCCAAAATAACGACACATTATGTGACTTAGGCATCATGGATTATAAACTGGGATACATTCGTGATACAGGAGGAATCATAAAATGCTCCATATAGTTGGAAGAATAACCAACCAGAGGAGATTATACTCAAAAATAAGAAAACGTATCCTAAATCCATACTAAACCAAAAATATTGAGACACTGACTCAAATATTGTGCTTTATTTTTTTGTCTTTTCATGTTATTAAAGCCTAAAAAAGAATAAAATAATTCTATAGTACAATGGAGGAAACGAGTATCACAGGAAATCAAACTAGTTCAAGAGCGCAAGGAACCTACCTATGCTCAATGCAATGAGGCATGTGCAGGATAAGGACACTTAGGGGAATGTCTCCTCCATGGATTAAGGTGTTGAGTCGTAAAGGCATAAATTGCAAGGCTAGAAACTGGTAGGGATGCATAATAAAATGGTTCAATGATGACAAGCTAAAGCCAACATTAGTCCTAGAAGCACGAGTGGTTAATATGTAATGCAATTACAACTCAACAAAATTTTGGAAGCCCCGTGGGTAGGTTAGCTAGCAAGAGATTGAGAGGAATTCATGAGGCCTCAATGCAAATACATGGTGGGACTAAACAATGCTTCTGAGCCTACTGAAACAACTACAACACGTGTGT
The DNA here is from genome assembly GCA_900067695.1 of Picea abies. NCBI lineage: Eukaryota > Viridiplantae > Streptophyta > Pinopsida > Pinales > Pinaceae > Picea > Picea abies. The sequence goes on from CBVK0103857575.1 coordinate 13,213, forward strand.
TAAAAATTCTAGTGAGGTACTTACTAGAACATCCATGGAGAAGTAATCTCTATCATTCATAATGACACCTTTAAAACAACTTGAAGGTATGATGTCGAAAACAAATGGGGTGGATCCTATGGAAGATATGTGAATTATATAGAGAAATGCATTATGCAGGAGGAATGGAACCTACCTATATGCCAATAAAGAACACAATACTTACTGAAGAGTCTGAAAAATGCTAACATGTGTATCAACATATGTTGGGGGAGTCTTGTACATGACCAGAAAAATATTGAGAAGAAGATATGAAACTTCAAAGAAAAGTCATGGGGGGGATAAATAGGACTCCCAAGCCTATGATAAACTATTTCAGCATGGGTGCCAAACTACGAACAAGGTTCTAAATAGGGAACCCATGAATGGTAGGCTCTACCACATGAATACGACACTTGTAAACAATAGATAAAGTTCCATGTCACAACTCAGTGGGGTCGATCCTAAGGAAAAATGAAATAGGAAATGGATAATGCAAAAATGCATGGAGGGGAAAATCTAATCTACAGGCTAGTTTTGAGATTATTACCTATCATAATGGATTGACATAGATGAAAAGGTACCAAAGAAAAATGTCTTCAAAGTTTTATATATAAGACCAAAAACACTCACACATAATTTAATAAGTCTAATATAAAAACCTATGATAAAACAAGTATTAAGGGATACAAAACTTGAAAACAAGAAACCCTAAAATTACAATATGTACAAAGGACCACCCAACCTTGTGATTTATGCATAGTAGTTCTCCAGGTAGAGCCCATTAATAGGCTTAGGCCAAGGTATTATTTGGTAAACAACCTCTAAAGCTTCCATTTCAAGAAGAGGTTGAAAATATATAATCATAGCTTCAAGGATAGCCTCATTTGAAGGAATCTCAACATCCATGAAACCGGGACTTGACAACACATAATTACCAGGACTCGAGGTCTCACAAACAGTAAAATCAGACTCGAGAGGAAATTCCACATTACTCAGGCCAAAAGGGGAATGCAAGAGCTCTCCTGCCCCCATTGGATAAAACACCTGATCAATTGCCAATACCTTGTCTCCAGAAGGTGAACATAACTGTAAAAATACCATCTTAGGAGAAATTGAACACTGATGATAAGACGCCCCATAATTCAACTGTATAGGGGAAGAGTCTATTCGAACACTTGGAACACACAACGGGGAAACCTGAGATGAAATGGAAATAGGATAGTGATTATCATATGAAATATGATCAATAGTGACAATGCTTTCATTCTGAGGGAAATGCATCACAGGAAAAAGCGTAGACACCACAACATTCATAGCATAAACATAATCATATTCAAGAAGCATATTAAAGTCTAAAGGGCCTAGAACCACTAATAGATCGATTAGAATAATATTCCCACCTAAGGTAATAGGAAACCGAGGAAGAATCACCAGACATCCACTGGGTCTTTTGTCAAAATATAACATCTCACTGGTAGCTGACACAAGCTTGGGAGAACCTAAATCTTTCCAAGACAAGGAGGATAAAATGCTTATAAAGGATCCTTCATCTACAATACATCGACAAATTCCCTTCAACATTTATTCAGCCATAACCATTATCTAGAAAGGTGTAGAAGAAGGAAGGCGAGGCTCCACAAGATAATTCCAATAAAAGAAAACCATCCTAGGACTTGGAGGGAGCATACTCGAAGACAGTGGAATGCCCCCTTGTTAAGAAGGTAATGAATTGGAAATGATAAAAACGTAGTCAAAAGATGCATCAATCCCTGAAAGAAGAGTGGGATCAACCGAAGATTGCTTCGGCTTCACCACTTTGGAAGACTAGTCAGTCTCTAAGAGAAGAGTGGAATTGACTGGAGATTTTATCGGTGTGACCACTTCCTCAACCACAAGTTGAGTAGGATGAGAGAGAACATGGTCAAGAGAGGCATTGTTTCCATCCTTATACACACTTTCAAACGTGAGCCAAGTTCTGCTCACTTAGTGTGTCCATAGAGGCACAATGCCTAGGTTCAAATCCCACACTGTCACTTTGGCTTGAACCTCTTTTGTCTAGGCTTACTCCTAGGGAAGCCAAGGGGGGTAGACCCTAGTTTCTAGATAAGATTTAGAGTTTAGGTTCTAGGATTTGATTTTAATTAGTTAAGGTTTTGGGGGAATCTAACCTATGATTCTAAGGCAACAATGCAAGATGCAAGAGTTTACATGTCAAGCAGGCCTTTCCCTAGGTCAACTAAGACTAGTACCTAAGGTTGGGCAAGGGGTCAACTAAATGTAAGGGTGTTTCATTACAATACGATTACAAAAGAATATTTATTCTTCAAAATTGCTAGATACAAGTTATTACAACAAATAATTCTAGAAATACAATGATACAACACAACAAGCTAACCATGTTTTGCTTGAATGTGCAAGATATAAAGAAGATCAAATCATTAACATCATCAACACATTGAGTTTACCATCTACATTCACAATTCACAAGGATACTTGGAAGATTTAGAAGTTAAAACACAAGTGTCCCACAATGATTAATATACTCAACACCTTTAGTTATTTAACCCACAAGGTATTACTTGTATTATGAGATGAAAGATTGAATTACAAGTATTAAGCCTTAAATTGAACCAAGGTTTAATTACTTAGTGAGTTAAGGGTTTTTAAGATTTAAAAAGGATTTTAGTTACCCTTATTGGATGTTTCACCTAAAACCTCCTCCCCCAATTGCCAAATGGCTGTTGGATGCTCAAGAAGTGAGGCAACGAGGCCTACACTAGCTTCATAGGTCAGCCCTAAGAATTGAGTTTTTACGGAAAGGACGCCACGCGCTGTGAGACCGTCCCCGGTCTAACACCTTTCGTTGCCCTCCTCAATCCCCGTTTTAGATGGTGAAAATGGTGGTTTAAGGTACCCTATTAAGTCTATTAAGTTGATATATCAATTGGTTAGACTTTTAGGTGTATTAGAGAGAGTTTTGGTGACTTTTAGGTGCCTTAAATTTTTGATTTAATGCCAAAACCGAAAGTTATTACAGTTTATAAAGTATGTTCTAAAGCTTATAAATGAAGCACTTTAACACATGTATAGCAAGAGAGAGCAAGCTGAATAACGATTTAGTTTGTCACCATTGATTAAACATTAACATGAAAGTTTGTTATGAAAGAATACTAATGCACAAGGGCAAGAACAACTTGTCAAAGAATGAAAGAAGAACTCAAGTTTATTCCCACTTATTTATGTTGTTAAAGCATTAAGAGAAAAACATTAAGTGTGAAAGAGGAGCTTGAAAAATTATATGTGTGCCTACACTATCAACTTATCCAACAATTTATTAACTTAAGTGTGTTGGCAAATGGCCTTAAAGATGTGATAGCATGAAAGGAAAACTGCCTACTAAACCATTAAAGCATTGTACATTTAGTATGTTGGGTTAGAGCATGTAAACAAGATAGATCTTTAAGATAGCTTATAACATGAAACTAGGATTAATCAAGTTGATTATGCCCCAAGGGCTTAAGCTAAGGATTAATATGTGATGTGGTGAGATCTAGATCTAGAATATTTTAACCTTTAGAGCATTAGAAAAGATAAAAAAACACATTACTTATCCTAGCCTTACGATTTTGGGGGTTTCTCTCCCAAGGTGTAGGCAATTATTAAGAATAGATAAGCTTGAAAGAGAGATGAAAAACAAGCCAAGCAACTCAATGGCACAAGGTGGAGGCAAGCCTACCTTTATTGTGCCAATGAGGTTGTGAGGAAAGTAAGCAAGCCAAAGAAACTATTAAGAAAATGCTCACTAACCCCATGCCCTAGCTTAAGGAGATGCTTTAGAAATAAAAAAAATTAAATTTGAACTAACCCTAAGCTACTCTAAGCTCACACATGGGAGGTAGGCCATACCAATTCTTCTCCCAAGTTATGAGCAAGCAAAACCCTACTAAAAAGTGAAGAAATAATGAAAATGATTTAGAAGATGGAAAAGAGAGGTTGAGACTTGTTACCCACTTGTAGAGAAGGGTCTTGGAGTGTTGTGTGGTTATTTTAGGGAAACTTAACCCCCTCAACCTGTTGAAAACCTGCAAAAACCAGCAAGTTATGCTTGCTGGAAAAGCTACACACAACCAACAATGTGAAGAAAAATTTATGTTTTTAGGGCATAAATTTTTCTCCTTAAAAACTTGTGATAAAAGATGATTTAAGTGACCAATCTACTATGTTAGGCTAGCTGAAATATAACATGGAATGAACAACAATGAAATAATGAGTAGAGAAGGGGAAATAAGGAGTTTATATGTGCTTTAAGGGGAGACTCTTCCTTGAGGCAATCCCAATAAAACCCTTGAAGCCAAACCTACAAAACTTGACAAGATAATATGCATACAAGAAGATAATATGGCTGAATATGCTAATGAAATGAAATAATTGCACCCATTAACAAACCCACATATATAGATTAACAATAATACTCGTTGCTAGATCTACCCAATTAAAACACTTTACCTAAGAAACTCTTCTATGCAATCACCATGCCAAATTAAAAATATTACCTCATTTGTAGAAAGAACAAGAATACTTGTTGCTCTTCCAATGATCCTCCAAAGTTTCTCTTTTATTACTAAAAGATGGATCTTGGAGAAATACTTGCTCCAAAACCCTAAGAGCCAAAGAATGGATG
>CBVK0103857602.1:0-13269 GCA_900067695.1 Picea abies
GAACATAATCTAGAAAATGTTTCCTATGGGGTGTGGCATGAAATGAAGCCCATGAATCTACCACCCAAGACTCATAAATATTATCTACAGAAAGACTCAAAGAATGTTGTAACACATCACATGTTACATTTGCTTCCTGATTTTTCTCCTGTTGTCCATGTCTTTGTTTCTTTTGAGCTCTGCAGTCTTTCTTAAGATGTCCTTTCTTCCCACAATTCCAGCACTCTATCTTTCTAAGTTTGTATTTGGATCTTCCCTTCCAAGAATTATAGCGGTTTCCTGAGCCCTTTCCTCTATCCTTTTTATTTCCCCTGTTCTCCATGTTCAACACATTACCTAATGTCTCACCTATGATTTTCTGTCGCATTTCCTCACTAAGGATAACACCAAAAACATCATCAAATTTAAAAGTATTTGAACCATAGAAAGAATTACTTACAACCATGACCAAGTCGTTACAACTTTCTGCCAATGAGAACAAGATTAGAACAGCCCTTACCTCATCATCAAAGTCCACTTTTATAGAAATTAGTTTATTAGTAACAGTATTAAATTCATTTAAATGATCTGCAACATACCCACCTTCTAACATCTTCACATTAAATAAAATCTTCATTATAAATACCTTATTGGATCCCGAGGGTTTTTCATATTGTTTAACCAATGCATCCATCAGATCCTTCATTGTCTTTTCTTTCTAAATATTGAAAGCCACTGACACTGTCAGGCTTAGATGTATCGTTCCTAGAGCCTTTCTGTCAAGAATCTCCCATTCTTCGTCCTTCATAGCCATCATATTTTTCTCTATTCCGCCCAATGGTAGGAATACATCCTTCTTATATAAATAATCTTCCATCTTCATCTTCCATAACTGGTAGTTTTGGTCGTTAAATTTATTGACCCTAAACTTTCCATCTTTCGCTATTGCTCCCACTCGAACCAAGAACCCTCTTTTCCTGCGAGTTACCTTTACTCTGATACCAGTTGTTAGAAAAATAGGATCGCAAAGAAATAAAATAAAACAAATGTGGAAATAAAACACAGAAGATACACAATACAAAAGAGACACATATATACGTGGTTCACCCAGTGTGGGCTACGTCCACCAAAGAAGTTGCCAGGTCCTTCCTTTATTATTATCCAACAAATGAAGGGATACAATCTACAACAAACTTGATGTAACTTCCTCTTCTTTCTCTCACAACATCCTCTCTCAGAATAAAATATTCACTATGTTCCATAGCCTCAATACATTTCCCTCATAAAAGAGGGTTTCCTTCTAGGGGAAAAAACCCTAACATAACTTCTACCGTTAGATCTGTGACCTTATAATGAAAAAACCCTAACATAACTTCTACCGTTAGATCTGTGACCTTATAATGAAAAGTCCATATTTACAATTAAATTACAATATAAATTTACAAGGCAATTTTTCCTCCAGGGGCCCGCTTGCCCCCGGACCCCCTAGACGAGGGGATATCCCCCTCGGACCCCACAGGGGGGGTAACCCCCTCTGCACTCCCCCACGTGGATGAGTGTACATTCTTTTGGGGTGTAAAGTCTTCATGGGGTATAAACATGGCTGAAAACAAAGACCTCTGAATTAGGAAGATAATTAGGCTCCACAACCAATAAGTCACTTCCGGTTTGAGGCTGCTCCAAGCCTTGTAGGGGGTCTTCTCCTTGACAGATCTATGGGGAGATCTGTTTTGGATGTATGTTGCACAATTAAGTGCTTCGGCCCATAGTCTCTTTGGTAGTGACTTTGCATGTAGCATGCAATATGCCATCTCTTTTAGAGATCTTTTTTTCTGCTCAACAACTTTGTTTTGATGCAGAGTATAGGAAATTGTGTGTTGCAACTGAATCCTTGCATCATGACAAATATTTTGGATCTCATGATTGACATACTCTCCCTCATTATCATTTCAAAGGAATTTGATTTTCTTTCCTTACTTTGTCTCAAACAGGGATTTGAAATCTTTGAAGTGTTGAAAGACCTCAAAATTGTTCCTGAGAAAGTAAATCCATGTGAAACATGAGAAATCATCAACAAAAATGAGAACAAACCTCTATTTTTTTATTGATGGATGTGGAAAAGGACCCATGTGGTCACTATGGATCATATCTAAAGGATCTGAAGCTCTGTGAGTCTTTCCTTTATTGAATTTATCTTGAGGGTGTTTTCCAAGAACACATCCCTCACAGATTCCTTTGGAGAAATGGATGTCCGGTAGACCATAAACCAATATTTGATTGCTAAGATGTTTCATATATCTGAAATCCAAATGTATGAACTTTTTGTGCCATATCCTACTACTTTCATTAGTATGGTAAGAAGTAAAGCATAATCTGGTTCAATAAATTTAGAAAATGTATACAATCTAGATTGATGATTTACCTCACTGGTAGAAACCCTAGAATTGGTTTTGCATGTCATAGATGTACAATGCATTTGGTGTGAATATGAATTTCTTTCTGGTGCTAGATTTCATCATCTGATACATGGAGAGAAGATTGACAGAAATTTTGGGAATGTGCGACACATTCTCGAAATTTGTTGGTGAGTTCAATCCTTCCTTTGCCGGTGACCTGGATTGGAGAGTTGTCCCCCATCAAAATAGGAGTTCCTTTTCATGCATCCAATGAAGAATAGACTACTTTTGTGGCATCCATGTGATGTGATTCTCCTGAATCTACTATCCAAGCATTGGGAGAGGATTTGATGAAAATCAAGGCATGGCTAGAATTTCCTTTCTTGGGATTCAAATCTTCTGGCTTCTTCTTCTGGGCACCCTCAGGGATGTGATATCCAAGGTTGTTTTGCTGAAGTATTTGAGTCATTATGTCTATTTTTTTTTGCATGCATGCATATTTTGGATAGAATCCTTTATGACAGTAGATGCATTTCTCCCCTTTCCACCTTTGGATCCAGAGGCATCGATGAAGGGTTTTGAGTACCCTTCCTTCTTTGGATGTGCATGAGATTTCATTTTCTCTTTATATTTATATTTTTGATATTGATGTCTGCCATCTTGCACATTAAGTGCATGTGCCTTTGGGCCTTTGATTTTTCCCATGTTGATGAGCTTGATTTTCTCTTGTGACAGGGATTCGATAAATTCCTCAAGAGAAGGAATCTTCCATGTGGCTCCATAGGTGAATTTGACTGAATGGAATGTTAATACAAACATAGAGAATTCAGAACCAAGTTTGGAGAGAATAGTGAGAACCATTTGTTTCTCGCCCTTAGGTTTATCAACCCTGCAAGCTTTGAGTTGCGATAGTAAATCCTTGAATTTTGTAAAGAAATATTGGATATTGTCGAAGATTTTTGGATCCAATGTGAGAAATTATACCTCCATCATGTGTCCCCTCATATGATCCTATTTTCCAAAGAGCCATTCCAAGGTGGTCTAGGCTTCATGGGGGGTTTTACAGGAAGATATGTGAAAAAGGAGATCGGGAGAAATAAGACTGCAAATCATTATGAATGCTTCATCCATTTGATTTAGATACTTGGATTTTTCTATGGCTGATGTCGGTTCTAGGTTTGTATTCAAGGTTAACCTATACAATCCTTTGGTTCAAATATGTATGAATATTTTCTCCTTCCATGCAAAGTAATTGTAAGGTGTAAGAATGAATTTTTTTGGGAAATCCATCTTTCCGTTGTCTTCAATCTTTTGTACCTGCAAAACATTTGGTGCAGATTTTGCTTAGTAGTTTGTCGGCTCTGATAACATGTAAATGTGTTGAGACTTCACAAAATATATATATCTATAAAATAGCACACACATTTGCAAAGATAAATTGAGAAAGAAGAAGCAAGAGAGAAAGAATGGAAGAATTATCATTAACCGTAATGAATAATGAATAACTTACACATGATATACTTTGTATAAATCAATCAATGTGCATTGGAGGAGAAACAATGCACCATAGTGGTGGTCTAGAGTGATCTGGACACACACCAGTAATTATGGGAGTTAAATTCCACCTATACTAGTCTCTCAAGAAGTTACAAGAGTGAACTGCCAGCTAGCTGAGTTAACTAGTCAACCGATCTTTAGTTAACTAAATGAAACAGAGTGTAGTGAGGAGTAGATCAAGGAATAAAGGGTAATGCACTAGTCTGGTGATGAAACCAATGCTAATGAACATTAGCATGGTGATTATCCCAATGTTGCATGGTGAAAAAACCAATGCAACATCTAGACTCAACTCAACTAGTCAAACTGAAGTGTCAATTGAAGAGATAATTCTCTAGGTGGAATATTCTCCCATAAAATTCAGGATACTAAATAATGACTAATAAACATAGGAAAAATCTTAGGACCTTAGGAAAAATAAATCCTAGGTGTGTGTGAAGTAACTCCAACAAATTTGATAACTGTTAATTATGCAAAAATGTGCAACCAACAAAACTTTGTCAGGCTAACTGTTCTTAATAATTTCATGAAAAAATGAACCATTATGATTCATTAATACATATCAGAATTATTTTCTGCTGATTTCTTGAGAAATTGACTATTCAGATCAAACTTCTAGGTGAACAATTATCTTCCACTATTCAATATCTTTGCAATTCTTTCTTCCATGCTCAATTCTAAGTTTTGATCAGGAAGTTATGGATATTTGAACAATTTTTCCTTTTTCTATTCTTAAAACAATATTTCAGGATCTATCCCCTTTCCTTCGGCTCCCAAATTCATGCAACCAGGATTTGTTAACCAACACTAACAACTAGGTTCTTAACCTGTTCTTCTGGCCTCGGGGATTCAACGGTTTCCAAAGTACATCACAACAAATCTCTCGAACCGTCAAATTGGCGAACTCGTGAAGGATGGTGGATCTACAATCCACCTTATCTACTCTTATCTACTGTGGATAGGATCTTTGGGGCTCCAAGATTCGATGGTTTCCAAAGAACATCAAAAAAATTCTCCTGGAGTGCCAAACTACCGAAGATCCTCTTCTTCCTCCACGTGTCATATCCCGATCAATGGTCGATATTAATTGCAGCCCTCTGGGAGTCTTTGAATCACAAAACTTCTACAACTGAAATCCTCTAGAGTAATTCTTCTCCAGACCTTGGGATTTGGTGCCACATGTACTTTGTAATCAATGGTTGAGATGGAATCTGGACTTTAGGCCTCCGGAAGTCCTCGACCTCAACTACTTATGCCTTGAATCATATGGACCATGGGATTTATTGCCGCATGTCCCCTCTCAATGAACGGTGAGGATTTAATCTGCTCTTCGGAGCTTCTGAGGTTTCTCCTTCCTCTCACTTCATTTCTTTTGAATGCCGAATTGGAGAACCCCCGGGGTCCGCTTAGTATTGCACACCCTAGCATTATGTGGAAGATTCCAAGAAGTGGACACATGGCCCAATATGTGGGGTGACACGTGTCAAGTTCTAACTACACAATCAGCCTTTCAAAATATCAAAATACACTAACACATGGCATGCAAATTGTGTTTCCACATCATTCAAGGTGACGTTACCAAGCCACATCACTTTAGAAATTTGGGACTTCGAGAATTCGGGACTTCAAAGGTCTGGAAGTTATTCTAACAAATTTTCTCAAATGTGTAACTTTCGAACTGCTTAAACTATCGGGGCCCATGAAGTACAACTGTCACCCATCCCAATGGTGACACATGGCCCCCACCGTCAAGTGACACATGTCAGATCCCAATCAATACTTAGGGCCTATCACAAGTACAAAAATGAGTGACACGTGGTAGATCAAGGTAGGTCCACGACACCCTAGGTGACGTCATACACGACACTTCAGGCTTCGGGGATTTAATATATTCAACAATTTATCAAAACTACTAAAATATCGAATGGCTCCATGTCACCCGGTGACATCATCATGCCACATCACTTTGACAACCCAAGACTTTGAATATTTTGTTTTCTCATCAACACTTTCACAAAAAATTTGAACTACCAAACTGTTGAATTGTCGAACACTTCCACATCACCCCCAGTGATGTCATCATGTCACATCACTTCGACAAATTGGGACTTTGATGATTCTTCTTATTGATAATTTTTGCAAAACTACCAAACTTTCAATTTCTGAATGGGTTGTCATCTCTGATGTTTTAGGACTTCGACATTTCGGTAGATCTCTTCTCATATGTTCACTTACAAAACTCTCGAACTGTCAACTGTCGATAGCTGCTTCCCATAGGTTTGGGACTTCGGCGATAATTTTACATCTACATATTATCAAAACTCCAATGGATTTCCCCAAATGTTGAACTACCAAAACACGCGAGAAAATCCAATGGTTCTCCTCCTCCCAAATGATATAAGATTGAGAATCAATATGGGACTTCGAAGGATTTTCATGTTGAACACCCCACAACTCCCAAACTGTCAGAAATGTGAATCTGATGGTTGTGAGGGATCTATCTCCTTCTGAACAGGGCCAATGACCCAAATTTACACTTTGTGGACCAATACCACATATGTTGTGGTTTATCGAACTAATATAACTCCTGATCTTCTGAGCACAGCCAAGGTGTTCCCCCAATGCCCTCTTGGAACTTTGTACAATCAAATCCCTCTAGAATTTTTACTTCTAATTCCAGATTTGTGGTCCATCGAGGTTCAATGTTGAAAACATGGGCTCTGATACCAAATTGTGATGTACCTGACCCCCTAGGTTGGGTACACGCCAACTAAAAAAATACTTCTCTAATGCTCTAATACCAAAATGTAACATCCCTCGACCACCCTCATCGGAGACACACCACTAACTCAAAACAAAACCTTTTTGAAACCAGAATGTAACACACCACAATCTTAAGCCACTTAGCTATGCATGCTTTGTTTGATATCATAAACATATATATATATAATGAAAATTTAAACAGAGATAGACATTTTGTTCATACACATATTCATGCAGAAGCAACAATAAACACATACATGCAAAATATACAGAAAATTCTGATAACATTATAACACATGTACAAGATACACAACATATAATTAACATAGAATTGGTACTTGTCTTTTTATCAGAAGACCACCGACTGCGTGTACATCTTCCACAAACCTCCCAGCCTTAAACCATGCTACTCCAAGCTATCAGCAACGGGTTACCCCTGATATGGGACTAAATTCACCCAGGGTAAAGGAAATCCTAGGCTAGGCTGAGACTATGGAAAGATGCACAATGAAATAGGAAGGATTCCCTCCAAGGAGCCTGCTTACACCCACTTCTCACAGAATCTCATTCCCCACATGCCTGTCCCACCTCAGGAATATACACATTCATTGTTCCACAGTCCATCGACTTCTCCACTTCCCTTCCAGGGCTTCAACAATGGGCTGGATCAGGAATTATCAGAGTTATGTAGCTACTACTAGACTCCCTTCGGGAGAAATCACTTCCCCAACAACCTCTCTCACTTGGAGAGAGATTCTCATGGGCCTGACAACCTACTTCTTCAACCCATGGGCTTGAAAAATTTACTTTTCAAACCATCTCTTAAGTCCACTAGCTAACCACATTAGCCAAATCGGGTAAGGTAAGGGACGACTCAACAAAATAAAGAGGTTCATTATGGAAAAGGGTTCAACACTGGTGGAATTGGCTAGCTGCATGCTTTCTTAGTGCGTGAGTGAATGGAACAAAGGATGGAAAGTATGGTCAGAATCATGAGAGGGAAATCGTGAGGGAATATGGAAAGAATGGCCCATCCATGTAATATCCCCGGGTAGAACCCCAGTTGTAATTATGAATTGTAAACATGTTTGATAGGATGGTGGATCGAGTTATTATAAGTTGGTAAGGTAGGAGAGAGAAGAGGCTAAGGCCAGTGGGCCTAATTTTGTATATGTCATTATGTAGATTATTAATAAACAACATTGTTGCGTGTAGACCAACCACGAAGAAAGAGTTATGGGGAACTGAACTTCCACTAGGTAGGGTAAGGGAAGGGGATAAGTGTCTAGGAATATGGGCTAATCTAGAGGGATTACCTCTAAAGGAATATTATTATATTATTATTTCCAAAAGGCTAAGGTTGACATAATATGTATTGTCCTAAGTTCCTAGGGAAAGGGAACGAGTGTTAAGTGGAGTTCATGCAACTTCAAGAAGACATGTGTCAACCTGGGTGCATGCAATTTATAGATGGGAAATCCAGCTCATTGGGGGTTCCTTCTCTCTCTCTCTTTCCACTCTCGCTACCCTCTCTAGTCAGGGAAATCTGCCATATTCTCCACTGATTCATGCACTGATCCATCCTCTCTATTGTCGACCTCGACATCACCCGTGCATCCCTGGGACTGACATACACTTGAGTTATCCCGTACTTTTCCTGTGAAGTATAATGTACCTATACTTTTCCTGAGACATAATGTTCCTTAACAGTTTACTATTATTTCCAACATAGTTCCTTGACTGAGCATCACTTGTTTCCATCATCAGTTCCATATCGATGTTGTTGTTGCCATCACCCTTACTTGAATTGACTTAGGAGCTAGACTGAAGAAGCAGGTTGTCAGGCCTGTGGATTTGAAGAGGTTGGTTATCAGACCCGTGGACTGAAGAAGCAGGTTGTTAGGCCTGTAAGAAACTCTCTCCAGGTGAGAGAGGTTGTTGAGGAAGTGATTTTCCCAGAGGGAGCCCAACGAAAAGAATAGTTCTCTGAGAATCTCTGTCCAACCTATTGCTAAAGCCTTGTAAGGGAAGTGGGGCAGCCGAGGGACTGTTGAGCATAGAAGGGGCACACTTCCTGGGGTGGGACATGAATGTGGGGAATGAGAGGCTATAGGTTGTTAGTGTGAGCTGGATATTGGATGAAATCCTTCCTATTGATATGTGTGACTTTCCTGTTGTCCTTTCCAAGCCTAGGAATCCATTTCTTGGTGGAGTTTAGTCCCATCTCATGGGTGACCCACTACGAGGAGTGATGAGTAGCGTGGTCTATGGCTGGGAGGTTTTTGGAAGGTCTACACGTGGTTGGTGTAATTCAAGTAAAAGATAAGTAGCCATTTCTATATTCATTAACATGTTGTGTATTTATACATGTTATATTGATGAGTATTTCCTGTATATGTCGTATATTTATGGGTTCTACATGTGATCACTGCATGTTTTCTTTTACTGTTATTTATGTATTATGATCTATTATAGCATAATTTAAACCAATTGTTAATGTATATGTGTTATTGTTTCTTCCGCATTAATCTATGTATGAACAAAATATGTTGTTTGTATATGCTTGTATTTATATGCATATGATAAATGTTCATTTCTATGTTTATATGGATGTGTATGATGTTTCTGGAAATATCTCTGTGTGAAATAGCCTAGTATATTAAGGACGGGACTCTCACCAAATTGTATCAGATATGAAAAGAAAAGATACAATTGATCGGTTGTGTTTCCTCGGTAGGGGTATGATGGTTAGGAATGTGAAAAAATGGCATATGTGCCATGGTTTCAACACTAACCTGGATGGGCCTTGTAAGTGGAAGTTGAAGAAAAATTTCGAAAAGGAATTGTTGTCGAAATGGAAAAAATTCAAGTTTAGATCCCATGGTTTCAACATTGAACCTGGATGGGCTAAGAACGAGGAATTTGGATTAAAATTCCAGAGAGATTTGTCATACAGAGTACTATAAGGGCACTAAGAGAACACTTAGGCTGTGTTCAGAAGCTCAGGAGTATAGCAGTTTGATAAACCATGACAGACGTGGTATTGGGATGCAGAGCTAAATTGGGTTGTTGGATATGTTCAGAGTGAGATAGATCACCCACAACCTTTAGATCGGGAGAAGATGCATGGAGGATAGGCACCGAATTCCTTTGGACCTCACCCCTCTAACCATTTTAAATCTATAAGTAGAGAAAAATGTTGAGGTTATGAAATCCAAAACCAATCTGAATCGTCTATTCTAAGGGATACATGTCCAAAGATTAAGAGGGTTCAAAGTTTCGACACTTTGGAATAATGGTTTGTGGTTGCGTGAAAGGAAAGAAATTACTGAAGTCCCGAAGCTTCGAAGTAACGTCACCAAGGGTGATGTGGATTAGTTCGATAGTTCGACAGCTTGGATAAAATCTTGAAGGAAGGAAATCCCTGAATTCCCAAAGCGCTGGGTATGACGTGGAAAGATGACGTTACCTAGGGTGACGTGGACACACCTAGGTCTGCCACATGTAACCACCTTATTTGATGAAATTTGTACTATGTGGACCTCGAAAGGTTAAGAAGTTTAGGAGTTTAGCGTCCAGAATATTTGAGGTGTGAAGGTGTAAAATCTTCTGAAGTCTTGAAGTGACATGAATTGTTGAGGTCACCTGAGATTACATGGACACACAAGATGCATTCCATGTGTCAGTGAGTTATGTACCCTTTGAAGATTGATTATTCCATTTAGAATGTGACACATGTCACCCACCTAATTGGGCCATGTGTCAACTTCTAGTATTCTACCACGTGGCACTTCCCTCGAGTATGGTTGGTGTGGACCTTGATGGTTAAACAAAGAATCTAAACTTCGTCAATAATTGTTAAAGTATGAAGAATCCCGAAACTCCAGACAATGGAGTAAATCCTCACCATTGATTGAGGAGGGGCACACGGCAAGAGATCTCATATTCAGGAGACTTGGAACTCTAAAGTATTTAAGGTATAAGTAGTCGAGGTCAAGGACTTCCGAAGAACCGAAGTCCAGAGTATATCTCGACCATTGATAATAGGGGATGCGTGGTTCCAGATCCAAAGTTTTGGAGACTTGGTACTCCAGGGGAATTGTGTTGTAGTTGCGTTGAGTTGAGAAATCCTAGAGGCCGGAGTTAATCTCGACTGTTGATTAGGAGAAGGTATGTGGAAAAATATAACATAGTCTGGAAACTTGGTACTCCAGGATATTTGAGTGTGTGGACAGTCCAGAACTTTCGAAGCTCGGAGTCTTGGAGTTGATAATGGTCGTTAGTTAGTGGGAAGGCACAATCCATTGGTTTTTTTTTTGTGAGTTTGTCAGTCTGACACTCTGGCATACTTGTAGAGCATTGCTTCAAAAACTCTCGGAGCCGGAGTTCCGTAATGAATCCCATCCGTCGGTTGTTGGGAAGTTGTGAACCATTGATCCACCCCACTTCGCGAGTTCACCAATTCGACACTTTGGGATATTATTGTGATGTGCCTTGGAAACCACTAAAGCCTAGAGTCCTGAAGCTCCTATCCACCATAGATATTAATAGATAATGTGGATCGTAGAACCATCGTCCTGCATAAATTCGCCAATTCAAGTTTATGTGATGTTTGTGATGTGTGGAAAGGGAAACCTCCAAGGCTCTAGAGCCCTGAAGTTTCAATGATCTAGATAAGAACCTATCTGATAGCACCAGGTCACAGCACGTGGTCACAAGCAATTTGAGGGATGAAGAAAAGGGGCTAGTGCCTGAAAACTGTGTTAAAGAAGGAAAAAGGGGTTAGAAGAAATCCTGTGGGTTTCGTCTGGTTCAGACCTGCATCAAGAGAGGTACTAAAGACCTGGGAACTTTATGATAGGGTCCAGAAAAGAGATAAAAGCCATTAGCTCAAAGAAAAGATATCAACTTCACAAGGATTGCATTAGATAAAAGAACATTTTTTAAAGGATCATAGCTTTCTTCTCAAATCTCAGAATTGAGCAAGGAAGCATTCATTGGAAAGGTCTTGGAAAGAGGATTCTAGGTATTCAACCATCTGTGATACATCATAATGCATGAACCATAAGTTCATATGGGGATGAAAAGAATTGGAATAAGGAAGGAAGGTGTTGGTCCCGTGATATGACTGATTTTATGACGTTAATTAGATCCTTTTTGTCGAATGTGTATATGCGTTTTCATGTTTTGAAGAAGTTTTTGAAAAGCTTTTGTGTCAAAACACTATGATCCACACCATGTAAGGATAATTCATGTTTTGCAATGATTTTGAGTTTAAATCGGTATGCTTTTATGATCCCAAGAGACTAATTCATGTTTTTTATGTCACAGGGCAAAATCGCAGCTTGTTTTTGCTTCCGACACTTAGTCCGATACTCCATCCGACACTTTGTCCTGCACAAAAATGATGGGCGATTCGGAAGTTATCGTATTGGCAGCCAGTGATGGGAGAATCAGAGACATGGTTTTTTCTCATGCTCATGGCCTCCAACTATTGAACTCTTGACAACTTGATTTGGGTTGTTATGTTGGGCGATTATTGGCTCACCTCATTTCGATAGTTAGGGCATCTTAAATGCAAATTATTGTTTTTAGAAGAGGATCGACCCTCCATTGTTTGACCTCTCAATTTGTAAAACTTATAAATACCACCTCAGTGGTCAGACAATAGTTAAGAAGTAGTGAGTTAGAGAAAAAGACAATTTTAGCTCTGTTTTCCTATTTTCATTTTGCCAGAACTGTGTAAACACTATGTTTTTAGTTTTAATGGAAAAATTCATGTTGTTGAAGTTTGTGGTTCACCTTTGAAGAGTAACCACAACTTGTTGGGGGGGGAACTAGTAGTCTAGGTGACTATCTAATGAGTTTTCTTATGAATTAAATAGTGTAGTTGTCTTTTTATTTATTTTCTGTATATGAATTGTCATTTTGCTTCTTTATTGTATAAATTGTTGTTTATGATTTAATTGGTTTAATTTAGTTTTGCAGGTTATTATGAAGGATCTTGTTAATATGAAATGACTTTTTAGTTAGTAGAATCAAGCTTGAAATCTTAGATACTAACCCCATGTATAAGTAGATGATAGATAAGTTTTCTTTTATGCTGAAATAGATGATAAAAACATAGTTTTTAATTCATGATTTCTTTGACAGGGTTTCAGTGGATGGATAGTCATTAGCCTTTAGTTTTGAATTCCAGTTTGTCTATCTAGTTGCTACTTAGATTTGATTATTTAATTTTCCATTTAGTTTGCTCAGTTTCTTTCAAAATAGTGTTTAATTTATGTTTATGAGTATTTCCTCCTTTTGCAAATTGAATGGTCAAAATAGAACTAGTTTAGTTTACTTCATGCAATTTCTTTCTTAGAACTAGGTTGCAATTTTAATTCGTAGTTAATTATTGAGTTTAGTGTAGTATGAGTTTGCTTAAGTAGTATAGAGTGAAATTGAATTTACTAGAATAGTATCTTTATATTGTTGATGATTAATGTATGATTGAATAATCACATGGACATGTAGGATAGTTGATGTTGTTTCCATAATGGCTAAGTTTTCACTGGATTGCCTAATTCAC